>SOMO01000031.1:491246-503716 GCA_028128575.1 Paedocypris carbunculus | reverse complement strand
ATTTCTGGGTCATGAGGAGCTGAAGTCAATCACAGCAACTCTGGGCCTGGAGACCAAACAGCCTCGATTAGTGTACATTCAATCACAGAGCAGAACACACACACACACATTTTCAATTTTCCAAACTGCATAAACAAGCTAGAGGGAACACCAACAAATTCATAATTTTTTATTTTCAGATAATAAATTTAGTATTATTGTTCATTTCAGAGAACAAACAATAGCATTTCTGCCCAGTGCAAACCGTTTGTAACAGGCTATTATTTGGTTTAAACATGGCCCCCATCAAGTGGTTTCCCATGAGCGTATCGGTGGAGCTGGTGTTGGCAACGGCAAGGTTGTGGTTCGAGTTCCGAGAAAAACATGGAGTTGTTTCAAAGCGTGACTGTAATGCGATATGAGTCGTTTTGGATAAAAGCCCATAACAAATTAACAAGTAGCGAAGAGCAAATCGTCAGGCACTTTCAGCACAAATGCCACAAAATCATCAGATCTGCTTGTAGATCCTGCGCAAAAACACAGATGATGTGAAGATCCACCATGACACGCTCACGTCATAAGGCAGTTTCAAGTATGTTTTGTGCCTTCTGCTTTTCCACACCATTTATCCAGAGTCAATAATCATTGCATTTTGAGAAACAACCATTCCCCATCAACTGTCAACTCACATTCTGCTGCTGTACAATGTCTGAGATGCTGGAGAACATCACAAACAGGCTACACGTTTATTTGGTTAAAAAGGCTGTGGTCCCGGTCGAAGCTAAAAACATGTTCAAATTTAAAAAAAAAAAAATGAATATATACAAAACAACAAATGTACAGTCGGGACAATTTACAGTGTGAGTCGATGTCCTCGTCAGGTCCATGAGCCATAAGGAAAAGTCCTTTTCTCAAGAGTTCTGCTGGAAATGGATCAAGAAATGGTACAGACTGTGCTGTTGTTCTGGTTTTTCATGGCCGCTACTTGCTTTTTCTGCTCTCTGGTGATTCTCCTCCGGATCCCTTCTAGATAAAGACTCCTGTCAAACTGGCCTGCTCCCAAAGGAATTCTGGGAAAGACAGAGCATCGTCACTCCGAATCAACCATTCTAGAAGTTTAAGAGCATTCTCAGTATTTGTGTGTTTTATGGACTGTAAGCAAACATAAAAATGTGGAGTACTGAAGCCACATTCACATTTAAGCGTATGCCAACATCACTCAACAGCGAGACTAAAGAAGATGTGAGGATTTGCTCACGACGAGATAACTAAACGTGCCTTTATATATAGACTAGTAAAGAAAAATGGCTTACGTGTCTCTACCAGGACGAAGTTTGACCTGAAACATGCCAATCACTGGCCGGTGGTCCGAAGTCTTCACGGAGGAGCACGCTGTGTACTTCACTACTTTAATGTCATCTGCTTGTCTGCTTCGATAAAGAATCCGGTCCTGCAAACATTGTAAGTGAACACAGGAACCAGGAGGAGGCTGGGACCGAATATACCATCTTACGGTGTATGAGGGCGTCCTCTGTTTCGTGGTGGTATCGTAGATGTCACAGCCAATGTCAAACTTGTACGTAGGAGCAAAGTGAATCGGTGCTTCCTGAAACTCCTTAAAAATGGAACCTGGAGAAGAAGAACATCTACTGAAAACCCACCGTCCCGTGGGTCACAGCGTTTGCTTTCACTTGCCTTCCTTCATCTCCTTGGAGAGCTGGTCGTGTTGCAGGAGAGCACTGGTTCCCACACCCTGGTTCAGGATGGCCTCCACCTCACCTCTGGCTTTACTCAAGCGGAAATTAAAATCCCCAAACCAGAAGACTTCATCGAAACGAGACGTGACGTCAGCTGGAAAGCAACGATGCTTGTTAGCAGAAACCCAAGGAAAAGCGGTAGTCATCTATTCTCGGTCTCAAGTTTAGCTTCACTATTTACTTAAGTCCTGTTTTGTCTGAAAACTTGATTCATCTACGCTGGGGCAGGACTGGCAGACGGGTTAAACCACTGGATCTGACCAAAAATGGGCACTTTCCGTTCAACATCGAAGGTGATGTTCTGGACCTGCACCTCAGCCAATTCCTCTCTGCTCTCGGTTTCCACGTCTAAACTTCTAACATTTCTAAGTATAACATAGAATGACCAATAAATCAACAGCTTTGCCTTTTTGTCTCAGTTATTTAGACCCAACAGATTGGGTACATCAATCTCACAATCCTAATCTCACATTTCTTCAGCTTCTCAAAACTGAACAAGAACATTGAGCTCTAGCTCCTGAGACAGCTGGAAAAGACAAGCTACTTTGCTGGTTAAGAACAATCTCCTTGGACATGGAGGTTTGAATTAATCCCACCAGATATTGAGAACAGCAAAGTCTGGGTCGGACCCACAGGACCTGGAGTGTATTTACTTTCACTCGAGTATTTGACACTTTTTACACCTCTGATGAAAACACTCACAGGTTGTGGAGCGGAACGGGTTGGTATCAGGAAGGTTCCGAGGAAGAGCCAAAGCTTCTATGATCTTGTTGTAGTCCAGGATCCTCTCATATACTTTAGAATCTCCAGCTGAAAGAAACACAGGTTTGGTGAGGAGAGGGTTTTGTTACTAATGTGGAAACAGCTTCTGTCTAACAAATGTAACTCTGTAATTCATTAATTAAACCTTGTAATTTGTAATTTTCAGACTATAAGGTGCACTTATACTTTTTTCAACTGTGCGGAGTGTGTGCCATACAATTCGGTGTCTTATGTGTAAGCATTGGTTGTTACTGACTGGTTTTCTGTGGATCACTGAGCTTAAAATCTATTAGAATGTTCCAGTGGCTTTGTTGCTATGAAACTGCAGCGCTTGATGATCGTCAGAGCTGTTACAGTACGACAACTTGGAGAGTAATACTTAACACAGAGAAGGAGAGTGAACTATGGCAAGCCATACTAACATTTAAACCTCCACAAACTAAAGGAATTCAGACTAATCACTATTACTAGAGTGAAACACTTTGTTACTGTTAGTGAGTTGTCAAACACAGACAGCCGCTATAAAGCGTTTCATGAAGGGTTGCCACAGAGGTTTAATGTTAATGTGGCTTGCCATAGTTTTTTCTATTAGGAAATGGATGTTTATTGATGCTGCATCTTATAATCAGAAAAATATGATATACTGAAAAAAATCTCTGCTTTTGAAGTCTATTCTACGGTATTTTAGAATAAAATATTTCCCTTACAGGTGAAATGGGAGGTGAGGAAGAGGAAGGACGTCCCAAAAAAAGTGAAGCCAACACCCACAGCTCCTTTAGTCTTTATCTGAGACATAATGCGCGTCGTGACTGTGGCGTGTTCCACTTCTGGAGAGACAAACAAAGCACTTTCTAAGTCAATAAAACTCAATATTCTTTTAAAAACATGTCTTTCATACCTGAACAAAACCATATCAGGTCTCTCCTGACAAATAAATTGAGATAGAGAACGCCATGCGCAGCTCCATACAGCATGACATAGTAAGGCCCCAGTGTTTCCTGCAGACGGATTTCCCACTCCCTCCTGAGGACCACCAGAAAGAGTGTCAACCTCAAGCTGGTCCAGAAGAACCCAACACACCCCTCTGTAGTGGCTCTACCTGTCGGGACAACCTTCCTGAACTCCGATGATGTAGACGTCCTGTGCAAAGTCTGTGTCGGTGGGAAGCAGCAGATCATCCAGGTTGTACGGGAAACCCTGGAACCACGACGAGAAGATCAAGACATTGCAGCTTGAGCTACAGGAACTCCAGCACACACCTTCTCTCCCTGCATGTTCCACGTGGCGATGTAGATTCCCAGTCGCCTTTCTGGGAAGTAGCGATCGAGTTCCTCTGCACCCAGCAATGCACCGCTACCCAGAACACTGCCTTCCAGAAAACTCCTAAAACCAGATCAATAGTATAACATAGTTCCCAGTAGCTCACGGACTGAAGACAGGACACACACACACACACACACACACATTCACACTTAAGCACAAGACTTCAGTTCTCCTGCATGTTTGTAAACCGGAGGCCTGGTGGAAACCCACGCAAGACGTAAAGAACATGCAAAAAAGACCACCCTGGCGGGAATTGAACTTCAGTTTTGAGCAATCCTCCTGGCAACCATGCTACACGGTACACACTACACCACCAGATTTTTGGGGTTCGAATTTTTGTAATTGTTATTTTATTTGCATCTTTCAGAATTCTGAACTTTATGAACTATATGAAGTGCAGATTTCGCTGCACAAACTGTCATCATTTGAGTGACGAATATTGAGTGTCTGATTGGCTCAAATCTTATATTTTCTAACAAAGACAAATGATTGAATGATGTTCTAGATTTATTCTTTAGATCTCAAACCTTAATTCTAGCATATAATTCTAGCGTTTGAAACAGCAGAAAGTTACATTTCAAAAGTTGTGCTTAATCATCTTGCAGGGGGACTGAACTGGGTCAGACGGGGGTCCTAGTGCTGTGATAACGTGTTTGACAGCGAGATGCTCTGATCCAATAACCCTTTACATTCACTTTCTTGCTTCCATTCTCTACCTATTCTCATCAGAAGAGCAATTCCACTCGCTCCAACAATACACGGACATGCATTGTTCTACTTCTACGTTCATGTGACTCAGAACCCACAATCAATATGAAGAGTGCAAACACTGAAAAAACAACTATTTAAACTGCCGTTGTCATTTGAAACCCACCACACGAGAGAAGATCACTACGGAATCATTAAGAGCTAAAGACACACTGCTGAAGATCTACACAGAATACGCCAATTACCTGTTCCTCACATCCCGGGGTCTGATGGGGTACAGGACGCTGCAGGAGGACTTCATGGAGTGGACAGAAACACTGTCCGACACCATGTTCTCCGCCAGCCGGCTGTCGCTGAAGTTCCTGTGCAGTCGCTCGGGCCGCCCCTTCCTCCTCACCGCACCGTAATCCAGACCCACAGTCAAATCCGTCTCAAGCCGATTAGAGCTCCTTAAAGAGGCAGGGGCTGCGTTATGCTCCAGCGGAGGAAACCTGCTGGTCTGGATGGAGGAGCAAACTTTTCTGGAAGGTCTCCTGGTGTCACAGTCATTCTCAGAAAAGCTGCCGGACGGGTTTCTAAACGGCAGCAAGGGTAGAGGATCCAGCTTGCGTCTGGGAGCAGGGAACTGTCCATTCTTGAAACCTGAAGAATTTGGTGGCGCCGGGGCTGAGATGGCATCTCTGAGGGAATCGGTGGAAGAGCTGGTCTCGCATGGGTCTGTGAGACTCTCCTGGCTGTTCCTCAATCTCCTGCCTCTCGCTTTCTCATCAAATGAGATGTTCTTACCCCCAATGCCCAAAAGTTTGGGAAGAGTCGGAGGTCGAGGATAAAAAGAATTGAGCTTGTCGTCTTTGTAGTTCTCATCCTGGAGGGTATTTAAGCCGGCAAATGGCTTTAGGAGGTCCTCGTTTGTGGCTTGTCTGGAGAGTGAACTTGGACTGGCAGAACCTGGTTCTCCACGTCTGACTTGTTCTGGGTTATGTTGAGCGGTCCTCTCCATGGCCAGGCATCTTCCAGTCAGACCGGGGCTTCAGATGCAGGCCACTTTTCTGCAGCTGATCACATCTAGTGGAAACAGAGCTTATCTGTATCACACAGCAATTGCATGTTAAAGCATTTTCATGATAATCCACATCAGTGGACACAGCACGTTGAGAGCCAAACGAAACGCCAAAAGTGAATCATCTCGTGTTTTAAGGGAGGAGTAGTGACGAGACAAGTTCCGTTAGAATTGCTCAAAACGCTGCTTCGTTGATGAACTCTAAATCCGTTTTAGGCTTCGTTTGCATTAATCAAACGTTATTCAACCACGTTTATGTTATTTTATAATCGCATTAAATTCTCTACTCCCTAGCTTCGACAGGGCGCTCGCATCAGTCATCCACAAAGGCGGTGAAACCTGACGAAACATTCAAGTCAATAATGACGTAAGGATTAAAACCACAAAAACATACTTTCCGAATCCACATCGCCGCCTCCAAATTGCAAAAAAAGCTAAACTTCTCGACTTCCGTGTCGACCCTAAAAGCAGGGAGAAGATGGCACGCGCGGGCGGGCGGGCGCGCGCCTGATGCCGGTGAAGCAGCGCCATCTAACATCTCCTCGAGGAACTGAGAGCAAGACTCTCCAGGATTCAACAAAGAAGGCTTGTGTGAGAAAGCGAGACATAATCTACAGAATACTCTACTACATGCTTCTGTATTTTAGTGCGTTTCGGAACTGGTTTGAATCCATTATAAAAAAATAAAAGGCTGCACTTCGATTGTAGACACTTTGAGTTCTTGGTACATTTCTTTGATGATTCTTTGAACATCAAATATGCACACATTTGTGCATACACATTAACTGTTGAAAAATAACATATTATCACGTTGATGTGGTTATTTTCATTAAATCTGGCGAGCAGAGGTTTGTGTGTGTGTGTGTGTGTGTGTGTGTGTGTGTGTGTGTGTGTGTGTGTGTGTGTGTGTGTGTGTATACAAGATTAAGGAATGGGATTGTGTTTATGTGTGCCATGTGTATGCTGTGGCTCTTTGCTGCTCTTTATGGCTCTAACACAGAAAAAAAAGTGGCTCTTATAGTTTCTGACCGGTTTGGCCAACCCTGGTATAAACCAATAAACTACGAAATAGAACAAGATATTGCAAAACAAACATAACACATATATTGTTTATATAGTGATCTTTAAATTGTATAACTGTATAATTTGTGTTAGTTAAACTTGTATAAGTTGTATTTAGTAAGGCGAGAATACAAAGTCCTTTTTTGTGCGAGTTTGACAAGCGCTTCTCGACTCCGACTCCAAGATCAGATGTTGTTCATCCCCGCACACATAGATGGCGCTGTGGTATTGAGCGTTCAGACGTATATATGACGTGTTGGGTCACAAATGGTTGCCAAATTGAACAACAAACGTGCATTTGTGAGTTAAAAAGTAAATATTAACATCTGCATTATTATGCATAGTCTAAACATTTTCGTGCACACGTGTTATTACGGTATTTGTTTATTTTCAACCTTTTGCCTAAGAGGGATTTAGATATAAGGCATAAGAGGGTTTATAGGAGTTCGACCTGGCAACCCAGTAGTTTCGCACATGGACGAAAAAGACAGACACCTTTTTATGAATGGCTCAACGTTCAACTAAAAAGCAGTCAGTGACAGGCTATCTTGAAAGTTAAAGATTTATCTGATTTAGTTTAATATTGACTTGTCATTGTTGTATTTCAAAACGATGTAAAGTAAGTACAACAGCCGATAACCGTGACGTAACCCGAGCATGACTGACTCAGCGCGAGGCAAAGTCTGGGCAACTATCGCACACGTTTTCAACCCAATGGCGCTTCTAAGGTTGATGATAAGAAAAGTGTTCACTCGGGCGATGATCAGCACGACGCCACACGCCATTATGACCCGGGAAGCGACGACGGAGAACAACAGGAAGCTGGTACGTTACCGACTTTTCACCGCTGACATTGTGTTTATTTGTATAGAAGCAGCTATTGTCCTTATAATTAGGCTATTGGGATTAAGTACCGTACATTTTCTTTCTCTTAATTTTCTTTAAATAAAAATAAATTTGGTTAGTTGTGTAAGTTAAACAACACACATAGACGACATGTCTCAGTTCATTCATTTTTCAGTCCCACCTGTTCCGCTGTTCAGTGATGATTCCGTTTCTTCTCCGCCTCTATAACTGTGTGTCGCCTTCTGTCGTCCTATCAACTCGCAATAAAACTTTATTTTCAAGAACCTGTGACTTGTGCAGTGTTATTTGTAATTATGGTTATGTTTATTGTGATGTGTGCTGTTATGTCAATGTTCAGTCATGCTTGTTTACTTTATCCATTTTATTTATTTCCAAGTATATTTTTTAAAATTTCGTATTGTTTATGTATATATTCTCTATTCTTCTTTATATTCTTTCTGCTGTTGTGAAATATAATTTCGACTGTGGGACAAATAAAGGCTTTTTCATCAATTAATTCAGTAAACCAGTTGTTGATGACACTAACTAGTAGCCTCAGTTCTGTGGTTAATCCACCAGAGTGAGTTCAGATTCCTTTGCTCCAGGTGGATTGTCAGTATCAGTGAGAAGTGCGTGGAGTTGCAGAATCAATAGAGACAGAGATGTGTAGAAAAAACGACAGCAAGCCATATTGACAATTTGACATTAAACCTCAGCGACTCTTCACAAACAAATGAAACAGTTCTATTTAACAAAAAAAAAACTGGTTTAAACTGGTCAAGTATTTGTATATTTAAAAACGTTAAAGAAGCAGCAGAGTTTCCTCTCAGTTTCAGTTTCCTCTCCATTATATACATCATGATGATGATGATGATGATGATCATGATGATGGTGGTTGTGGAGTAGCATCGCTGTCTCCTGATTGATAGAATGTTCTAAGATGATAAAGCTTCAAAACAGCTGCTGCTGTGTTTTAGGTGGTGGGACTGGGTAATCCTGGCATGAGCGGCACTCGGCACAGTGTGGGCATGGCTGTGCTTGCAGCGTTAGGAGAAGGTCTAGGAGGGTCCGACAGCTGGAGGTCTGACCATCACGTGTCCGGGGAGATCTGTTTGACTCAGCATCAGGACACACAGATCATTCTTCTCAGACCCAAGTTACTTATGAACGTCAATGGTGTGAGTGTGGCCAAAGCAGGTATGGTACTGTTTTTTAGGAGATTTTATTTTTTTAAATGTATTTCTGTGAAAGGGGGACCTTTATTTTAATGTAATTGCTTATAATGTACATGACGTTTTTATACAATGTTTTGCAGCACAGAAATTTGTCATTCAGCCAGAGAACATAATTTTAGTTCATGATGAGCTTGACAAACCACTTGGAAAGTTTGGGATAAAACATGGAGGCAGTGCAAGGTGGGTGCTGGGGGTCTCGTGATGGTTGTTTCACATCTTTATTTCTTATGAACTTCCGGCAGTGACGCAGTCACATGACTTGTAAACTTTACAATAGGGGTTCTGTCCCTCTGGACACCTATTATTTATAATCAATCAGCTATAATCACACACTTTTATTCAACATATATGTATATAAATCATTCATAATATTGTTTATAAAAAATTTAATTTACATTTTTTTTATCATAATATAAAAAAACAATTATAATAATTTTTTCCCATAATCCACTGAATAGTAATTTAACTTAAGACATTTGAAAGAATTTATATTTTGCTCTGGTCAGAAAATGTTATAGATTTATTAAGTGCTGTTCAGTGACAAATGTCAGTTAATCCAAGAAAATTATTTAATAAATATAATTGTAAATAATCAGTAAAATACCTATGTATGTATTTTAATGTAGTTTTTATATGCAATCCCATGATGGTGCTATAACACGGTCAAATAACAACAGCAAACTGCTACTAGCAATAACTACTCTGTAGTCTAATAAAGACTACAATAATAAAATGATAGTCTAATAAAAATACAACTGATAAAGAATCCAGAATATAAAAGTTATTTCAAACCTCAAAAAGCCTGAACCCTGCAACTGCTGCTTGCAGCTGTATTTTACAGTTATGTTGTGTCTTCTATTTTTGTCAGGGGTCACAATGGAGTGAGATCATGTGTGGACTGTCTTCAGACTGACGTAAGCATATATTCACAAAGAACGGCTCATTATTTCAAGCAGCCTAATTTTCTAGTTGTGTTGATTTGGTTTTAACAAAAGATTTTGATTTTTCCGGAAGGTGATGCCAAGGTTGCGGATTGGTATTGGACGACCATCTGGCAAAGTCCCCATTGATAGGTTTGTTTTGGGAAGATTTTCACAAGAGGAACAAGTTGTTCTGGACACTGTGATGAGGCAAAGCGTGGAAGTTCTTCTGGCGTTCCTCACTGACCCGCAATCTCAGACTTCACCAGCAGAGGGAAGCAGAGCCAAACGCAGAAGACCGGAAACCACAGAACTGCAGAAAAAGATCTGACCTGTGATCGTCACACGTTCGATTTAACCATTTTAGGAAATCATCTTGAAGAAGTGTTGAGAGTTTTCGATGGCGTAGTTTGTAGCTTTAAACATACTGTGATTTGTTTTTTAAACTCATTTCATGAAAATAGTTTATTTATTATTGATTTAGAAATTGTAAAATGCAACTTTTTTCACAAGTTGCTATGGTGATACTGTACTTGCTTGTTTTTCCTTTTGGCCTTATTGACTTGGCCTTGTATTATTATTTTACAACTTAACATGTACAAACTTTTCTGTTGAGAGTGAAATGGAAAATCAAATGAAATGGAGTTTTTTTTAAATGTATAAATTACTCAAGTACATAAACTAGTACAAGTACGTTTGTATATGAATAGACATAGTATATGAACAGAATCTATAAATGTTAATTTTGTTATTATTGCTATTATTATTTTTTTTTTTATATAATAAAAATAAACCTATGTTTCCATTATTATAAAAAATTATAAATGTTCTTATTTTTTGGCTAAAGTTTTACGACGGTGAGATAATAAGGTGGATTTCGGCAGTGAGGCGGACGAATCAAAGCTGTGACGAGACAAAAGCCAGAAAGAGCCACTAGAAAACTTCAAAGAATAAATCACTTCTGGAAGATTGGAACATTCCAGTGGTATCGACCACCACGACTCTTTTACCACAAACCTTTCCCATCCGCTGAATGCTCGGTCCACTCCGGTTCTCACAAAGCTAAGGTCAGAGGTCAGTGGCACGGCTGGACACACAGTCTAATAAGTGCAAATGTATTCAGGGTTGCGTTGTGATCCTGGTCTCCGGGGTCTTCCCTGTTTGAACACTTCACACTCTTCTGTGTTCTAAAGTTATCAACATCTCACTTGTACGTTCCTAATATTCGAAATTCCTCTTTTCAGACCTTAAAATACAAACTTAAAATTGCAAACTTTCATGCATTTTTTAATATATGTTATACATAATTTTAGTTTGATTATACGTAGATACAATAATTCAATTACGTTATACGTTTATTATAAGCATTCATGCTATTAAACATACTGTTACATTTGAACACTGTAACTATAAAAAATAGAGTACAGTATACAAAAATGCAAAACTATGACATTGATTTATGTTTTACATATTTGGCACACGTGCGTGCGTGCGTGTGTGTGTGTGTACAACGGTAAACAATTACGATAAATATATAACGTGCTTTGTAGCCCCATCTTACACAAATGTTATCTTTAATTGCAAAAAGAGCAGTGGCTTTGTGGCAAAGTGCCGGCAATCGCGCGCACGAGTGGCCCTCGAGCGGCGGGACCGTCACGTCACGCCACGCCACCGCAGACACTTCTGAATTGTAATGGCAGTGTTGTTTCTTTAAGAGGTCACTGGTCCCAGCGCAGCTGCTGGTCACTACGTCGCTCCTCATCCCCTTCTCACCACAATGGCCATTTATCACTGACTGGCGTGTTATTCAAATCCCGTACCAAGCGGCCACCGACCCCACTCGCGCCCTCGCGGGTTATTTAGGAAGCTGCGCAGTGCCGCGCGGAGGCGAAGACGGAGAACCGGGCGAGGAACCGATTCCCTCAAACACGGACTTCCAGGGTCATGCCGCCGAACAACTTTAACCGCTCCGGCACAAATGAAGTTGTACACCGGAATCCGACGCACGCGACGACACGATTTTTTTTTTCGTTCTATCGGTGTGTGTTTTAGGTTATTTTCGTGCCTGATCAGAAAGCAGGTGCAGACATGGCGATTCCCAGCCTCATTTCTTCTGGAGAAAGTGCTTCATGATGCGGCAGCCGAGCCACATCGACCGAGACGCTCCGCCGACACAGATTGTCGCTTAATTCGACACGTTAGGCCGTTAGTCTCTTTCCCTGGAAATAAACTATTTTTAAAAATGACTAATTATCGATCTTGCCCTCCTTCAAATGTCTGGTAAGATATTAATTATTTTGTAGATCATACATACGTTTTTAAAACCGGATCAGAAATATATATTGCATTTAGTCTGTTGTAAATGTAATTGAAACCTTTTGCTCTCATAATCTGGCGTGTCGAGAATCTAGTGCCTTATTTATTTCTATCGAGAATTTAACACGATTTAAGACATTTTCAGGAAAAGTGCTGATTATAAAAAAAAGCCAACAGTGTGTTTCAAGGCCTTTTTCAGGAAAGATCAGGAAGCATTGATGGACGCCAGCGTACAGTGTTATATCACTATATTTTCAAAACCTGAATTTGTACGAAAATGAGGTCTAGCAGTTGATTGTCCAAACGCAATTCTTGTGTAATATCAAGCTAAAAATCGAGAATTGTGCCTGGACATCTGTTGCTGGAGCTTCTTCTCATCAACTCCAGGCATCCCTTTTCCATCAAATGTCGAATCGATTGATAATTATGTTTAATTGTGTATAGGTAACAATTAAATGTACATAACGAGAAATTACACGTCTTCTTAGTTTTTTTTTTTTTT
>SOMO01000031.1:471271-488838 GCA_028128575.1 Paedocypris carbunculus | reverse complement strand
AAAAATGCATAAGGCTTCCAGAAATACAATAAATACAATACGATGTACAGTAATGGCACAAAAAAAAACCTTGATGCGCAAACTGCTGCCACCTAGTGGTTCAGTATTTCACATCACGTACATGTTTTACTGTAAAACAATATATAATTAAACGACAAATTAATCCATTCATCAACAATCTCTTGATATAAAAACCAACCTGTTCATTAAGTCCAAAGTTTTCTTGTCCCGTCTCTTAGAGGAAAAGGTTCACTTTACCTGGAACTAGTTTGCAACCAGTACTGGAAAAGTATTGCTCATCTGACGGTATGTACGTCATGGCCGCTCCCACCGATGACACCACGTCTGTCCGCTGGCACTCCCCGCGCTGGCACAGCTCACGCTGGGCACAGCGCTCCACATGCCGCCGCCGCAACGGAAGGAAAGGCACAACGTGCGTGATGAGCTTTTCTGAGATTATTCTGGAGCGGTAGAATCCGCCTGGAGAACAAACAGAGATGACAAATGTAATGGGAATGGCGCCGGAGAGGTTGTGATGAGACGCTGAGACTGACTGTTGTTAGCGTTGCTGGCCGCCTCCGTGATGCCGCGCTCCAGCTCCTCGCGCAGGATGTCCTCGCGCTCTCTTCCACCCGTGCGACTCTCCAGCGCGGCTTTGTTGATCACCTCGTGGCCTAAAGTGCTGTAAATTGGAAAACGTGTCATATGCGGAAGAAAAACCACGAGAATCTATCAGGATTCCAATGGCTTTCTTTTTTTAGGCAAACTACAATTTTCAAATGTTCTAGACCACAGATGATGAACATACAGTCAATAGAAAACAATCGTTTGATTACTATTCTATTGCGATCAGGCCCAGATAAAGCTTGTGTTTTTAAGATCATTTTCATTTCAAAGTTTACTGTTATTATTTAAACCTACTCATTTACGTGTCTACCGGATTTACAGACTCACACTAAAGATGATCGCATTACATTTAGCTTGACTGTGATCCACCAAAAAGTTGATCTTCAAAGCTGTGACAGTATAGTTGGTCTTTATTTCTGCAATATTTTCCACACCACAGCTGTGACGCAACACTAAGCAGCTATGGCTCTGACTTTAAATCATCTGCTGAAAGTCTGACGCTTTATGAAAAATGTATATAAAAAAATTGGACCAAGTTTGGATGGCCAATATGAGCTTCATCAGGGCCGATCGAGATGCTCGGAACAACACCACTCAGACGTACCTGATAAATATATATATTGCTTTGCGGTAGTTTGTCTGAAACAGGACATGGAAGGGCCCCAGATAGGGTTCTAGAACATCGATGACTCCAGGAGGCATCTTCTCCATTTCTTCAAAGATGAAAATGGATCGAGCACAAGCGGTGAGGTTTTGCTCAACCCAGAGCTTCAGGTCCGACTGTCCGGGTACAGAAAACCATATTAATGGAACAATATACCGTATTTTTTCATTCTATATCCATCAATCATTTTTCTACCGCTTACTCCATTTTTGGGCAATGGGGAGTTGGAGCCAATCCCAGCAACTCTGGCCCTATGATACTCTGGATTGACCAACCAATCACAGAATACGACGAACACACACACTCTCAGTCACCTGTGGTAAATTTACAGTCCAATTCGCTGCATGTTTTTGGACTGAGGGAGGAAACCCACTCACGCACAAATAAAAACATGTACACACCCGGTACTGTGACGCCTGGCTGGCCGAGGGGAAGTGCAGCGTGGGGACAAACTGGTGGATGTAGGGACTGTTCATGGCCGACCCGTAGATGTGCTTCCCGATCATAGTGCTGACCAGACTCTTTCCCGTTCCGGACGGCCCGTGGAAGGACAGCACCAGCGGCCGGTCAGGAGACTCCGTCTGGAGGAAAGCAGCCACGGCGTCCGAGACCACCTCCTGCACCAGATGCTGACCGTACAGGTTCTTGTAAAGGTCCCACTCCAGACCTGGAAAACAATCCCAGTCCCCATGACCACCACATCACAGGAAATAAATAAAACTATTATTGTTTTGCTATTATCACTAGTATTGTCGTCATCACGGTCGACGTGGCAACTACAACAGTCCAACTACTCATCAGTATTGATAGCAAAAAAAATCTTAGTGGGTATAATTTAGATTATTGTAGAACATTGTAGAAAATGGTACAAAACGACCACGACTCGTTGTATCTTTAGTATTTTTATGTGAAAATTGTTTGAAACCAAGTAATAGCGAAATGATCGAATACTACGTAAAGCCTCAGTTAGGTCACGTGACCATGCTGAATCAAAGATGGCGGCGACCGGTTTGCGCTTCTTTACAAACAATAAACACTTTACGAACACTTTTTCATCAGCGTTTCTTTTCCATTTCAGCCATGCAAGAATACACGCATTCTGTCATGTATTTTTTCGACGATTAAAATGTGTATTGATGTGAATGTGTATTCATGAAAATATTTGAGGTTTCGGGCAGAACTGAGTTTTAAACCAGAATGAACCATAAACATGACTTTAGATCATGTAAAACTGAAATTGCAATTTAAAAATGAGGATTTAACTTTTCTGTGCTCAGGCTGTCAATCCTGTTCGTTTACTGTATGTCACAAGCGAAGCTAACGTTAGCTCTTCATAAACTGCTAATAATCTTACCTTTCATGTCTGGCTTGAAGTCACAGTCGCAGCTGTCAGATATCGAACAAAATATAGTTTTCATTTCAAAGCCGTCACACGGCGATGTACAGTAAATGTACAATAGCAGCGCGAGAATCATCGTAGCTGCCGTCATTTCTTAGCAGAAGCGCCAGGCGCACGCAGGTGCACAGCGCCGCCGCTAGAGGGCAGCAAAACTTCTAAAGAAATTACTTCTTTAAACCCAATGTACTGTTGTATTGTGTGTTTTTGACAATCATAGAACAATCCCCTTTTTAATGTAACGTAATTTTAACCTACAAGTTTACATCTGCTCTTCTTCCTGAGTAGTAAAATGTCCCAACAATTAACTGTATATATAAACTTTTATTTACGGTATAATCTAACACTATATGTATCATTATAACATTATACAATAGGTATTACGCAAATATATCATTGTATAAAAACATGCTTTAGAATACATATACTAAAACAAACATTTGAACACATACATATTTTAATCCCAAACAGAATCATGACTTTTCCCAAAATACATTTTTTATAATGATGCCACTTATTTTAGTCCAATTGTCATTTCAAATCAGAATCTTTTTATTTGTGGTAAACAATAATTTAGCAATCAATAAAAAAGATGACAGTAGGTAAACTATGCATGAAAAATTTAAGAAATAAATATACATTTTTTATAATGAGAGTAAAAAAAAAAGTGCAATACAGAGTAAATGTTACCCAAAATAATCTAAATATGCTTTTATCTCTCTCTTTGATTGGTTGGCCACCACTCACAGGGGGTGTGTCCCCCCTCTTAAGCGCAGAGTTGCTGGGACTGGCTCTAGGTCCCCGTGACGCAGAAATGGGAAGATTATTAAAAAAAATTGGTTGGTATTGTTTTTTCTTACAACGTATTGCATTTTTTATACTATTGTCTGAAGGTGTCGCCAAAATATAGTTGCCAATCACATTAATTATTACACATTAATTGTACTGGACTACATTAACAATAACATGCCTCAAGGTGTCGCCAAAGTAGAACTGTCACTCACACTGACTTTTATACGTGAATAGTGCTTGTAAGAACTACTTGTACTGACACATTAAAGCCTCACTGATGAAACATTGTAACCTCAGCGTTAATCCAGTGACTTATTAAGCGTTTTAAACAGGGCTGTTAACACTTCCTCAAACTTTGCGTAGCGCTCTTCTTTACTCCTGTCCACGCCATGGCTACCCCACAGAAGACGCATCTGAAACCCTGTGAGAAACACCTCCTCAACTTCTAGATCCTCCTGAAATCCTGCAAGTGACAGCGGGTGAGACAGCAAGTCAGACAGACAGACAGACAGACAGACAGTCAGACACACAGACAGACAGTCAGACACACAGACAGACAGACAGACAGACAGACAGAGTGGCGTATGAGCTCATTACCCTGAAGTTTGGCCTCTGCATTTCCACTGAAAACCCTTCCATTGCTGGCGGCGGAGCGTGCTGCGTCCAGATGTCTCAGGAGTGCGGCCACGCCCATGTCAGCGCTTTCCCATGACTCCGCAGGGTCTTCGGGTGTCACGGCGCTCCGCTCAAGAATGAGCAGCAGGGGGAGAACATGAGGGAATGTGGTTTCTGCAGCTCCATGTGTCTCTGCGAGAGAACTCGAGTCATTCACAGGGAATTTAAAGACACACAAGCACATACGTAGTAAAACGCAATCAATACCTGTTCCGTCATTCATCATCCGCAGGGAAGGCCGAAGGGTTTTTTCATAAAGGACTGCACTTTTGGTAAACTTCTGCCGTAAAAACGACCACGTCTTTTTCAGACCAATGACCTGGAAAGCAACAAAACAAGTCGCTGATCAGAACACACAATTCAAGTCACGAGTCAAGTTCAAGTGTTTATAAAGCGCCTGTAATGGCTGAAGATTGTCTTAAACAATACTGAATTTATTTTCAGCTTATTTCGTAAGGTAGCGATATGAAACAAATAGAACAGTGAGTGTATTGTATGTGAAACTCACATAATAATACTGTATTACTAATAAGGTACTAATATTTTGCCAACAGGTGGAACTGCCACTCAGACTTTTCCCCCTTCAAGCTCTTCAGACTAATTCGTGGAATAAGTAGCGTCTGTCAGCTAACCTATTTATGAGAGGCTTTTTGTCTCATATACAGTCGGGAGTCTTGCTTGTTCTTACTCTTTCAGGGAAAAAGTAGGGAGAATTTCGAGTTTTTGTTCCTTTATTTGTGATACCATTGTTTTGGATAATCTCTTATGATTCTTTAGCATCAAGTTTTTTTTTCCCCCGGATAAATATACTGTTTGCCTGGAAGAGCATTGTTTTTTTGTTGTAATTCTCTAGCCATTTATGCCACACTCTGGAGTTTAGTTGTGGCGTAAAGTCCTGAAACTTGTTTGACTGAGGAACACTTTTTGAACACTTCACTTTGTAAAGAACACTTTGAAGACCCCATCGACTCGTAATCCAGCAGTTAAGCTCTACTCAGCCAACCTCAGCTGAACATCAAAACTCGCATGAGCCAAAAACATTCCACCAAGTTCTATGTGTGAGATCCAGAAACAACGTCTCTTCTTAAAAATATTACAACATTTGATCTGATAAAAAATTGCCCATTTTAAAAACTGATCGTAAAACACAAACTTTTCCTTGGCATTTTAAACCCAGCCTGAGAGTGTTAATACCTGTTGTTGTGTCTGTCTTTAGTGTAATTTTATTTGCAATTCTTGATTGTTTACAGCAAGGGTTGATTTTCACACCTGGAGCTTAAACTAAAAAGGCCATTAAATAATATTATAAATTATAATTGAAATTATTTGGAGCCTGACAGAACTTTGGAAACAGAAGAGGACAAAGCACACCATTTGCCTTATCTCATAGACAGACCTTCTCAGTGTGAGGCCACAACGCTACCCACTGCTCCACATGGCTGACATACCTGTGGGAATTCCAGGGATTTCATAACGGTTGCGAAGCCAAACAGGTTGCCTAGTTTGCCCTTGAGTTCAGACGCTAAGGAGATAAGTTTATGCAGCAGAGCGGCTCGTTCTTCAGTGCTACCACAGCAGCCCAACAGCTGTATTGCCAGCAGGATGGACATGGTGTGGAACCTGAGAGATGACGTCTTTTAGAGAAGAGCAAATCGCAAGCAGAATGGAAATCTGACAGAGATGCGAGACTCTGAGGACCAGACCTTTCCAGCAGGTCTTCACGCAGCTGACGTCCGTGTGGGAGGGTGAGAAGCTCCATTCCTGAACTGACCCCAAGTCCTGTCAGGAAATCCTCCGAAACGCTCAGGATTTGACCCACCTACATTTAGATGAAGAAAAATGTTTCAGAATATTTCAGAAGGCACTGGTTTATGCATATAAAAAATAATAGTAAAATGTTTTTAAATCATAGATTAATTTTTAAAACATTTTGTAATAATAATAAAAAAAAGAATAGAACTGATAGACCATTGGGGAAAACACTTCTTTAAATTCAAATGTTTTCTTTATAAATTGATTATTCAGTCATATGTAAATAAATTATTATAGTACATTATAAAATGTCCCGCACTCACTACCCTGGTGGAATTCTAAAAAAAATACAATTATTGTTTTCCATACATTTCATACTCACTCACTTAATCCGTCTCTCTCTCTCTCACTCACTCCATCCCTTACTCTCTCGCACTTCTCACTCACTCACTCCATCTCTCTCATTCACTCACTCACTCTCGCACTCCTCGCTCCTTCACTCACTCACTCACTCCCTCACACCTACCCTGCAGTCAGCTCTGGTCATGTGCGCTGCTATGGTCTGTACATTGGTGTGAAACAGAACGCTCTTCACTCGCTTCAGCAGCTGAGTCTCTAGCGGTTTGTTTTCCGCCGGCAGCAGTGGCGACCGATACAAACTGGGTCTGAAGCAGGAACCCGAGTCTGCGATGAGAGGGACCAAGTATTCCTCTTCATACTCGTGATCGCTGGGCAGAGAGAGCTCCGGGCGAGCGGGACCTTCAGCTGGACACGAGGCTGTGGTGGTCAGCAGATATGGTGAAGGTTCCAGGTAAATGAGGGAGTTCTCCGTGGGTGAAGACGGAACTATGACAAACTTCCTGTTTTCGGCGGGGCTTCGTCTGCGTCCGATCACTACAGGGACACAAGCGGGTCTGGATTACAGAACTGGGGGGCTCCGGGGGTCTGAAGGGGCTTGAGGAGGCTCACGTGTGTGTGGTGGTGGTGAAGGGGAAGATGACACCACGATGATCTGCTGCTCCACGCCGTCCTCAGAACACACATCCCTGAAGAGAAAAACCATCTGAAGTTTAAAGAAACTCTCGGTTTACAAAAAAATCAGCTTGGTTTTAGTCAGCTATGAAATGTAGAAGTACAATTTTTGTAGCTTCACAAAACGATAATATTTCTCCAACAATTACAACATCCAAATTTCACAGCGAAACATTTAAGGTTGTTTCATTCTTTTTTTTTCTCTCCCCCTCCTCCTTTTTTCATCATTGATGAAAGAACATTTCTAAAATCGCCCTCACTTCCTTGTCAAAAGCTGACAATCACATTCTTACCAGCCAATCAGAGTAAATGCCACGTGAAACTTATTTGAATGCTTTTCATTCAAGTTTGAATGAAAATGTGAAAATTACAAGCAGAAAAACTACGATTTGAGGCATTTCAAGTGATATTATTGGCACTAATAGGAACCCTAGTTTGAAACCATTCACTAAAACCACCACACTTTTATTTAATCGGTATAACAGTTAGTCTGTGTTTGTCAGACTCATACACCCGAAACTTACCGTCGAATTAGCTCAATGTCTATAGCCTGTGTCACAGGAATCTCCTGACTTCTGGGTTTCTCTCGGGTCGGCGAGCTCATGGGGCTGCTCTCCACACTCGGCAAGCCAAACATGTTCTCAAGGTGTTTCAGGGGAAGTCTGCGGCTGACTGGGGAGCGAACACGAGCCCCGCTCTGCTGTGTCACAGGCCTTTGCTTTCTGATATAGGACTGAACCAACTCTGACACAGAGTCAAACGTTTCTCCCTGCAGAATGTAGTGCACTTGCATGTATCCGTCATGAGATCGGAGAAGAACCTTGCTGATGAGGAAATGAAAGACCTTGTGGCTCCACAGGCAGGTCAAGACATAGTCTCCAGTGCTGGAGAGCGAGTCACGTACTAGAAAATCCCCGTCCTGTTGCACAAGAGCCTCAGAAACCTGGAAGGTAGGTACACAAATTTACTGTAACAGCAACTAACAGTAACATTGTACATCTAGTCCATAACCCGTGCTAAAGATAAGGCCATAAACAGTTTGAAAATCTAATCAAACTAAGTTTTACACCCAAATTACACCCAAGATTAAATCTCAAACATAACAATGCAAGTATTTGCACTAATAAAGCTCAAGAAGGAAAACACAGTCCCACTTCTGGAGAGGAGATTAGCTAACGGTCAAAACAGATTTCCCTAATTACACAAAAATTCAGTTGAAGTGAAAGCAAGCACACACACACACACACACACACACACACACACACACACACTATTGTACAAATTATATAAAACTCTTTACATATTTTACACTCACTTGCCAAGGTATGCGGCCGTGATACCAGCCATGGCTTGATAAGATGTGGCTGCTCAGATTCAGCTCTTTCTCCAGCTCTTGCTTCAGTTTGTCTGATGGTGAGTTCAGAAAGCTGGACTCTTTGGAAAACTGCAGCAATAGAAACACATCATTCTTCATCAGAAACTTTCCTTGTACAGACATTATATGAGCAACACTGTGCCTGTGTGTATGTCATTAAACTCTCACTGGGATGAGTAAAGTGTCTGTTTGCTTTCTCTTACTTTGTCCCCCCCTTTTTTCTGTCTGTCAGTCTATCTCTCTGTCTATCTCCAGCTCTCTATCTGTCTGTCTCAGCGTCTCTCTCTCATTCTGTCTGTGTCCCTCTCTCTCCCTTTCTGTCCTTTAATAAAATGGGAACTGAAACAATGGGAAAATGTGACAGTGAGATGTTAAAACTGAACTTGTTTTAAAATAAACACCAAACTTGGCACAGTTGGTTGCCTACAGTAACTGATTGTCCTCATCTGAATAAATGGCAACGATCCAAGAGCCTTTGTGTCCTTCTTCTTTATTCAGTTTCAGCATAAAGGCTCTCAGATTCCCGTGACTGCCACTTTGTGAAGGAATGTCGCCAGCAAAGTGCATTAAACGTCATGGTGTTTTTTCTTCATAATGACCACTTTTGTCCAAACCCTGATTTGTGATAGGATTTACACCCCAAAAGTTGCATTTAGCAACTTTAAATGTTTAAATGTCGCCTTAAACACAAGCAAGACAAAAAACAAGTACTGTACCTTCACATAAACAGAGCTGTTTTCCATTTGCACAGAATACCTGTAGACGTAAAGCAAACACACATTTGTTATGTACATCCTTAACTCTGTAAAAAATAACATGTTTGTAATGTACAGTAGAAAAACGTTTTCTATACAATTCTAAACAATTCAAAAATATACCCTAAACACACATTCATTAAACAATTGGTGCTTTTCTCGCATTCAAAATCGTAAAAATCGTAGCTACACCAACCTCAAATTAAGCCTGCAACATACAGGGACCCTAGAATAGTGTAGTCCAGTTCTCTGGTGGAATCTTCTGAAATGTCCTCAGAAATACGTGTGTTGTGTTGTTTTGTTTTCCTCTCTCGACGGATACGGGACGTTCTTTCTCTCCGAATTACAGCAGAGGAATGTTGGACACTCACGCTTTATTTTAACAGCGGTTACATAACGAGTAGATTCTCTCTTCCTTGACCTCAAACTCCACACACAAACACCCCCACACCCCCCTACAATCTCTCTCGCCCTCCCACAAACACCATTCATATTCACGCATCACGGAGACACGTGTCAAAAAGGGACACGCAAAAGATCGACCTTACAACATCCCAAATTGCCAAATCGGTATAAAATTTGTGTAATTATAATAATTTGCCTCGCACGTGCCACAACCGTCCCATCTTCACTGGCGCACTTCTCCCTCTCCATACTGTACGCCTCAATTCAAATCCTCTACACATATTCATTCTCACTAAATGCTTTGAATTGTAGTCATGTGTACACAGTAATACACAGTAATACGAATCTCCCCGACATAGATCCGTCGTGCCAGCTACGAGTGGTTCGACCAGCAGGGAATAAAAGTCCGTTGCGAACACTGATTAGAGCTGTGCGCAATAATACGAAACTTCTGTGTGTCTGCATGCGACCACATTCCTAAATATCAATAATCTGAAGAATGTTTCAACTACTAGCACACGGTGAAAAGTATACGATATACGAATATTCAAAATTCATTTTTTTGCATTTGGCGCGCGCCCGTATATGGTAATTGCGAAAACAATATTTTGTCAACTAATTTCGTCCCGATTATCGTTATATATTACGCATATTTATGCTGCAATCATTTGGATTATGTGCCATGTTCCAGTCATTTGGATTATGTTCCGGACCGGTCATTTCGGGGAACTGCACCCACCTGTGACGTAACTAGTAAATTATTGAAAACTGTACGATTGACCAATTTTATGAAAGAATAAGCTGTGATCCGATCGGATTTAAACTGTAACTAAAAGCTGGAATTTTGTTTATGTCTGATCTTTATGTTCACTTTTATTTCTTTATTTTTGTCTGCTGTTTTTTTCAGCCGTGCTAAATCCGAAAACGAAACTAGAGTTTTGTGGGAATATGATTGCCGCATTAAGAAATTGTCACAGTCTATTTTATTAATTTGACCAAACAGCGTTTCAATCAAATGTAAATCAATGTAAACAGGTTTACGTGATTCTTTTTAAATCCGATACGTAGTATAGCCGTGTGTGGCGCTGGCGCAGACTGATTATTTCTCCTCGGCGAACCGTTTTCTGCGCAGCTGAGTGAAACAACACGTCCATGGAAACCGCAAACACGCGCTTTTGTTCCGCGCTCTTTTACGCGGTGAGGTGGAGAAGCGAGGCACGTTTGTAATGGCTCCCAAAAAGAAGGGAAAAAAGACGCCTGGACCACCACTCAGAAAGGAAATCAACGAGGACAAAAACCCCAACAAAAGTTTGACAGAAGGCGAAAAAAACTTTTATCGCGCTCAAATCCGTGATTTGGAGGAACGACTAGAAAGGTTGGTGTTTCGGTTAAGACAAACACTGCTATTCTCACAGACAATCTGCTGAAAAGTCAGTCAGATATGGATCTTCAAAATGTATTTATACTTATTTTGTGTACACACACACACACACACACACACACACACCGACACAAATATATGCACGTACATACTGTAAATCATGAGCATGGATGCACTCACCTCTGGAGTGAGCAGGTCCTTTGTTTGTTGATGCACACACACAAGAGTAGTGGCTTATAAATCCCTTTTTTGGGATAACGCAATTCTTGGTCTGACCTGCATCATGTCAGTAAGACGTTATGAGGAAACTTCTGAAACACACCTGGGAGCTTGAAGTTGCGAATAATTAACCACACCGCATACTTTTGCAAACATGTCACAGTATAAAACAGGAAATGCGTCCTAGTAATAAAACCCTTGACTTTCCTTTGATAGATACCAATATAAATGTGATAAACTGGAGGTTAAAGAAAAGGACCTGCTCTCCAAGATTTCCTCCCTGGAGACGGAGAAGAAAGACATCGTTCTGTATCTCAAACGCTCACTAGTTCAGAAGGAAGATGAGCTGAGCGAAATGGCCGAAACTTTATCTCGACACCAGAAGGATCTCGAGACTGAGAGGAAAAGATCTGAGCTGCAGCAAAGCCTCCTCAGATGTGAGCATCAGAAGGACAGAGAGATCCTGGCTTCTGAGAACACAGCTCTTGGTAAAAGATTTTCAAGATATTGACCAAACAAAGCGTCTGTCATTGACACACAAGTGTGATTTCTACAGTTTCAGTGCTTTGGTTCTCCTCCCAGCGAGGCTTTAGAGATCACAGCAGTAATGTCACTGCACTCACCTCTTCTGTGTATTTCTGTTGTTTCATTAAGCTGGCAGACTTTCATCTTTGGAGGAGTTTTCCCTTCAGAGAGAAAAGCTCACGGCCGAATGCAAGTCGCTGGAGGAGCAGCTTCAACAGCAACACCNTTAAAGACAACAATCTTCAAAACTACTATTAAAAAATAAGGATCAGGACGTTGCAATTATCGCTGAGTTTTTTTAAGTCACCCTACATTCCGAATAATGAAATTAAGCAACATTAAGTAAGTTGGGTAAGGAAATCACAACTTACCAAACATCATAATAAAACATTATTATTTCATTATCAAAACGTTTCTCGCAAAAATGTCACATTTTTATGTGGCAAAATTGAATTGATTTTGCTTTATTGCTGTTAAAGATTCTACAGTTTCTAAATGCTCAGGACTAAGGTTATAAACTAAACATTCGTAGTTTGTATAATTTTTTTTCGCAATAATTTATTTTATCGTTTTCCATGCAGGCTAATTGCCTCAGATATGCTAATATGAACTGCTAGTTTTTTTTTAATCTGCCTGTGTGGGTGGGGTTAGTTTTTGGTGGCCTGTAGCTCTGCTGTGTCATAGCAGGGATGTTACTCATTACAATTGAGTGTGCGACAAGTCGGCATCATTTTCTACCGCGGTTTCTTGGATGGACGAGGTGATATTGCCATCTGCATGGTGTTGAAGGTACTGGATGCTATTTATGAGCTAAATCACGTGATTGTGAGCACTTTTTTGCCCATTTTAGTTTGTCTGTGTTACGCCCACACGAGCCATGCGCATCACTAGACCACTGCGCGCTCCCAGGTGCGTCAATTGCGCTCCTAATTACTGTCAGGTGCACATCCAGCTGCTGCCAATTGGGCTCAAGCCATTTAAGGACAGACTCTGCAGCAATGTATTGTTTGTCAATACCCTGTTTCTTGTTTCCCTGTCTCCTGGTTCTGGTTAGTCTTTTTTGTCTCAATCTCTGCCTGTATGGTTCTTGTCTTTGTTGTTGCCCCTCTGAATATGACTGCTGCCTGCCTGTTGACAATGCCTCTAGCCCAGGCATGGGCAAACTACGGCCCGCGGGCCACATGCGGCCCATGAAACGTTTTAATTCAGCCCGCAGAGCTTGTAAAAAATTTAATCAAAATCATATATTTTTTTCAATGTTCCATTATGAAGGTTTTTTTTGCTTTGTTTATGAACACATTTTAAAAAGCAGAACCATATACACAAATGTACGTTAATTAAATGTACTAGCATATTCATAACATTTATTTTTAAAGTTTGCGCATGTACGTTTATGCGCTCTGCTGTTCCACTCCCTCCACCTCCACTCCCTCAGCGCTCGCTGAGATCAGTTGGAGGCCACGATGTTACAATAGTTTGTTTCATTAGCTCAATGGTTATTTTATTTTAAAAACTTGCTCTCGCATTTATTATTTCTGCACATTTCAATTATTGCATTCGTTTTCGCGCAGTCTACTTTACTTTCTCTACACTGCGTGGGATCGAGGGAGTAGTCCGGTAATCGCTCAAACGGCTTGATTTTGGGGCAAAACGATCATTGAAAGTCATGAATCGCAGCGCAGTGCCATTGTCCCGGTCCGCGGCAATTAAATGTTACTGGGCCGCACAAGTTTAGTAAAACAAATCAGATTAGTGCCAAACATGTCAAGCGCAAACAAATGTATCTTAAAAAACGAAACGGAAATGATTTACATTTTCGTTTTGCTTTTTAATTATTATTTTCCTTCGCAACCTTCTCAATATCGTTAGGCAGCAGGTTAAAGGCGCCTTTTCGTTCCAAATCGGACTTATCTCGAATCTCCCCTGTCTCTTGTAGCAGACAATTAATATCATTATACTTAAACACACCAAAATAATGGCAAAACTAGGCGTGTCATCTATCTGTCGAAAGTCAGTCAAACATATGAAGAATCATGTATTATTATTTTTATTTTTGCAATGTTAAGTGTAATGAAATGTCACGCTTTAGCCGTTATTTTCTCTAAATGTAAAGTTTAATAAAACATCACGCTTTAGCGGTTACTTTCTCTAAATAAAGTATATAAGCAAACCTATCACGGTGTTCTGAAAATTCTTCCTACATCTCAGAAGCTCCTACACTGCGCGCTGAGCATGCGCGTTAGAACATACGTCACTGCTCACATGTTCTTAGCTAGCACGTGCGCGTTAAAACTACGTCACTGCTCAACTGTTCTCCGCTCAGATTTTTCTACTTTCCGCGCTACATGAGCGTTAAAAAATTCGTTATATCTATCGTTTCTTCTCCTACTTGATCGTACAAACATTCTGTACTTTTGTTGTATGTACTTTTGATATTGTAGCGTTTGATCAATTAATAAACATAAATGCACTAAAAGAACACGGACACTTATAACAGTACACAAGATAATCGTAACATGTTACTATATTTTGTAGTTATTTATATTAGTATTCTGTTTTGACGTGTTTTAACGCGCTTGCGCAGGGCGCTAGCTAGGAACAGCTGATTAGTGACGTCAGTGTTCTGATCTGTAGGAAGAATTTTCAGAACAACGGTCCTAGATATAGTTGAAATGCTTTATCATGAACCAGTAAAAGAGTGAAGTGGCTCAGCGCATTATTGTTGGCACATTGAGTGCCGTAATAACATGATTAGGAGCGCAACAAAAACGTCTCTTTTTCGGACGCGCGGCTATTCAGCAGATTTTCCAATGTTTCTTGTTAATGTTTCTTGTGATGCTGAAGAACTTCTAAGAACTTTATTTAAAAAAAAAACAAATTGATAATATATAATTGAAAATTTTGATATTTGATATTAAAAGAAAATTCTAATATCATAATGGGACCTTTCCTGCTGAGTTAAAATGCTAAATCACTTTATTTGTATTTTAATATTATATCTGTTTTTTTTATTATTTTGAATGCATTTTAAAATACAAATAAACACTATTTAAAGTTACTAAATAAACTATATATTATAAACAATATAATACTAAATTATATATAAAAAATTGTATATCCTAAAATGTGTATTTTTTCCCCGAGCCCAGTCCGGCCCCTTTGTCAAATGTTAGAACCCAATAATAATAATAATTGAACCTTTATTAGTCCCGCATGGGGAAATTTTTTCTCTAATGTGGCCTGCGAGTCAAAAAGTTTGCCCACCCCTGCTCTAGCCTGTCGGACTTATCATTAAAACTCACCTTCTGAACTGCACGGGAGACTCGATCAGTTTTCCAACTCCAACAGGTCATTACAGTCTGAGACTGACTTTTTGTTCTTTTTAAAATCTCATGTAGTCTGCCATTTTGAAACATTGAAGTGTTAAATATAATTTCTGTATTAGAAAATTAGACCTCATACACTAAATAAAATGTTGTTAGTTTTAGCCTGCATTCAGTACGAGTAAAACAATTAAGTTCTTTTAAAATTGGGTACTTTTACTCAAGTCTGGGTAACTTGTAATGGGGTAATTTTTACAGTTAAGTATCCATACTTTTACTCAAGTATGGGTTTCAGGTACTCTTTACACCTCTGATGATTGGCAAATGGTGTGAATGTGACAGAATTGACCACCAGTCTGACATGTTTTAAACCAAAAACATTAAGCACAAATAGACTACAGTATGTTGTTTTATAAGTCACTCTGCCTTTCGTATTTCAGTGAAAATTTTTTTTTCTTTTTTTTTCGTTTTTTTAGCTATAGTGGCCATGTCGGAATAGTGTTACAGTGAGAGATGGAGGTCAGTCAATAGACGAACACATTCTTCACAGAAACATCCAGTGTTGAATTTACTAGAGCTCTTGCTTGATCCAGGTTGAAGAAGGAAATGCTGCAGCATGTCTCTTGCGTGGCTGCTGAGCTTCAGCGAGTGTCTGAGGAGCAGATGCCGGAGACGACACTGAGGATCATGAAGGAGAACGTCACCCTGATCACAGAACTCCAGCAGCTCTCGGACAAGACCAGCAAACTGCTGAAGGAGAACGAGGCTCTGAGAGCAAGAGAAAAGAGGCTCAAGCTTGAAAATAAGATCACTGAAGAACTCATGAGCGACATCACCAAGAAGAGCGTCATCAGTCAGAAGGTCACTACGTTTATAAGTGTGATGGCTTTTGCAGAACTAACTGTCCCTGTCTGCACAGGCGATCCAACATTTGACCGAGAAGTGCAAACGAGTTCAGTCTGAACTGGAGAGATACAAGAAACCAGAGCCAGACCACCATGAGCTACAGAAGATTCTCTCTAAACTCTGGGCTGAGCTCGATGCTTTGGAAAGTTGACATGTAAGTGAATGTGAAGATATATCTGTGATAGTATGGAGAAAGGATAGGTGCCAATCTTCCACTGTAGTTTGTAATGGACATTTAGGGTTTTTTTTTATTTCAATAAACCTGTGATTTAGATTTGTTTTACTAAATAATTTCCATTTTTATGAAGAAATGTAAGAAAACAGGCTTTTATTTAGTAATTAGAAGTGAATTTGACATTTATATATTATTTTATTGAGTAATTTCTTCATTTCAGATGCAGAAGTACCCAGAAAATAGAAAATGCTTTTCCAATAACAGGCAATTTGGATTATTTCTCAAAACCTGCACATGATCTTTGGTATTGGCTCGATATTCAAGGTTTTCCAAATCAAACTTTGTTGAGAATGACTTCACTGAACTCACAAAGCCTCGGACTGAGACCTGAAACAGACCTTTTCCATAAGCAACAGACTTTTGGTTTAAACAATCAACACTCAAATGACTTGAACCTTACACATTCATCTTGACACTCTGGAACACACTATACAGTCTAGAATGTGAAGAGAGCAGGGAATGCTCTTTATTTTGAATGATCACAATTGCAGTCAGAAAGGGCTTATGCCACCTTTAAAAGTAAAAGATTATCATGACTGGCTGACTCAATTTATGAAAAAATATTCCCTTTTACGATATAAAAGACACATAAATTAGAACATTTAAAATTCCAGAAGCTTCAAATGAAGTTCATCCATAGGAGATCTACTTGATTGAGAGATGGGAGGTAGATGTTTCTTGCCAAGTCCGTTTAAACCTCCTCTTCTCTGGCTTGTCTTCTCCCCTGGTTTGCCTTTTCATGTCAAAGAATTTCCTTCATCCAGTAAATGTTTGTGGCCGAGGAGTGACCGTGAGCTTCACTGAGACAGAGGAACAGTGCCGTCTGAAGACTCAGTACTAAGAACGTTTCAATGCAGAACACGTACTTCGATACAGACAACCTCTTGAATGTTTGTACACACAACCATGTGAGACTCTGAATAAATTAAAAAAGGGTTCAAAGTGCATCCAACCATATGTTCTGGCAATAAAGTGGTTTGCCTCCTTTACACTGAGTGTGTCCTGAAGTCTGGTTGTCCACAAGGCTGTCCAGAGGGTTAGGGTTATCTTCACATCTCTGAAGATCCTGTCCATCGTGTTTTTAAGCCTGCCGTTTCTTTATAAAAAGCAAACAGGGCCAACTTCCAGGTAGTACTGCGAGCCAGCTTTAGCATCGGGCAAGTTGTAAACCTCCACAATCGGAAGCAAACTCGGGTCCTGTGAGCGGAAAATGAACTGTGACTGATGCCATCGGCCGTCTGTGATCTGTAACATCAAAAGCACGTTAAATACTCTAACACAGCCAACAAGTAAAATGACTGGATTCCTCATCCATGCTTTCATACCCCGCACTCGTCCTTCATCATTTCAGGCTCGACAAATCCCCCGTACTCTATGATCTGTCCGTCCCAGGCTTTAAAACACAAAGAAGCTGTCCAGTTATGGACGTTCAAGCAGTGAATGGTAATCATCTGCGCTGCTTCCGAGCTCAGGAGATGGATGAAGTTCATCTGGACCAGACTCAC
>SOMO01000031.1:435914-458097 GCA_028128575.1 Paedocypris carbunculus | reverse complement strand
CACACACACACACTCACGTAGACAACTCTCTTCTCTTTACATTCTTGACTCTCGCTCACATTAAAGACATATCAAATCAAGAAAAGACCAAAATGGTCTATTAATTTTATAGTTACGTAAAAGTGTTGTGGGCTGTCTCCATTCTCGATTGTTTCATCGCAAGTGGAGAATCACAGCTTAAATCTGGTGTGTAATTACAGTGTATTAATCAGTCTCTTGCTTCACAGGGACGTCTATAAATAGCAGCTGTGATTGGCTGAGACTGACTCTCTCTCTGAGAACACGGATTACCAACAATTGCTGGAAATAGACATAAGAAAGAGAAAAACGATTCTCTCAGAGAGCACCCCAGCGTACTAGATAGATATATATATATGGTCTGTTTAAGTGTTGTCATATTACGGTATATGTTGCCAAAAATATTCATTGTGAGCTGTTGCCTCACAGCAAGGAAGACCTGTTCTAGGCTGAAGTTTGAGGTCTGAGCATCGTTGCCCATATCATTAGTAGTTTTGAGCAGCTTGTAAACAGAAAAAGAGTGACTGTATTCAGAGAAACGCAACATGACCAAAGGCAGAGAACCGGCTGTGCTTGAGGACAGTGATTTCTAACTTTTTTTGTTTGTTCAGTTTAAGAGAATGAATTTAAAGTACATCAGAAGCGTAGATATTGCAACGATTGCCCCGCTTCAGCTTCTCCTCAAGCATCCGGTGGCTATTCTTGGTCTCTATTTCATCAGCTCGCAATAAGAAACCACTTTCCCTGATGCCCTTTGCCAGAACACACACTCAGGGTTTGAGTGTAACTGGAAACTATTGATTTTTCTGCATTGTCTCATTAGGATGATGTTTATGGCTCTCTGGCTTGGTGCAGAACAGCTATAAAGGCAACTTTACTTCGCTCCACGCCCTTAAATGCAGAACGATGGACTGGACGGGCTGTATAATGGATGGCGAAGAACGATTGCGTCATGGATTTGCTGCTGTAATTGGACGTGATGGTTGCGATCTGACAGTAAGTGTTGGAAACCAGAGAGCTTTTAAATCATTGATGGACGTTAAAGCAGATGCCACTCCAGGCCACATCACACAAACACACTTCCAAGGACGAGCTGCTCATGTTCTGCTTGTTCGGCAGGAGTGTTAAAACTTCACCTGAAAGTGTTAAATAAGTGTGTCTTCAAAGCCAAAATGCCCTACAATTTGAGTAGATAATTGTAAATGCGTAGAAATAATTCAGAACCAAATACTGGTGATGGTAATGTGAATGGGATTAATGGTTATGCAGGTGATTAGCGTGACTAGGAGTAATAATGATGTTGGTTGTTAACATTTTTGTGACTAATGGTGATGTTGATGATTAACATGACTGTGATTAACGATGATGTTGGTTATTGTGTCTGTGATTAACAGTGATGTGGATGATTATATGATTGGGGTTAATAGGGGATTGTTAATGTGACTGTGATTAGCATGACTGTGATTAACGATGATATTGGTGATTGTGTCTGTGATTAACAGTGATGTGGATGATTAATGTGACTGTGGTTAATAGGGGATTGTTAACGTGACTGCGATTAACATGACTGTGATTAACGATGACATTGGCAAAGATTATGACTGTGACTAATGATGACGCTTGTGATTACCGCAATTATTGGCGCTGCTGGCGATCATCTTGACCGTGATTAATGTTGCTACTGGTGACAAAAAATCTTTTTTTTCTTTCATCATTCTTAATTCTTTTGCTTTTCATTTGATCTCATATAGTTTTACTTCATCTTATTTCAGCATATGTTATTTCTTTTTGTTTCTTACATAGTTTAATCTTTTCTTGTTATAATGTATCATTTTTTTATTCTGTTCTCAATTTATCCTTTTATATTTATTTTGTTAAATTGTATTAATTATAAATCACTTTTTTATCTCATCATATCTCACTTTTTTGTCATCCAGTCTATTTTGTCTCAAACTCCACATACAAAATTAAGTATAAAAAAAACCCTTAATAATATATCACAGTGCAGTATATCCCTTTATATTATCACATATTATCTGAATGTTTCTTATATCTCATTTTATCTCATCCTACCTCATCTTATCTTATGGTATTTTAACGTGTCTTATCGTATCGGTTTCTTCGCGTGTCCTCTTATTTTGACTGCACAGCTGTTGAGGACTCTTCCTTGAATGAATGTTACCTGACCCACCCTGGCCTGTTGAACATTAAAGTCGACGCAGACTCCCACACGACACCTCTCAGTTTCACAGATGTCCAACACTGCGACCCGGAATCGGAGACACCGGCTCTAATTGCCCAATGTGTTCCGGTGAGAAGGAATCCGAGACATGTGACCCAGACGCGACTTCCTGCTCTGAATGACGTCAGTGCTCTGAATCCCATGATCTAGCTGCATGGACCCTTTCAGCTCATTATTGTGTATGAATATGCACAAACATACACACGTGCCTTGTGAATTTGCACAAACACACACATGACCACATTTCAAGTTATTTATTATTATCATCATAATTTGGCTTTGTTGTACTGTGTTAGATACAACTGTTGTATCTAAATAAACATAATTTAGGATGCAAACAGTGTGAGAGGACCTAGGACAGAGCCCTGTGGTGTGCCCGAGTTTTTAATATTAATAAGTCCAGAACTGTGGTGTCGTCTGTGAAGAGCTGTTAGTGGTCTGTAAAGACTAAAGTCTTTTCTAATAGCTGAGTCTCAGGGGAGAAGTGTATCTGGCCCGAATGGAAAGATGAAGTTTAGAGCCACGCCCTTCCATGCACTTTGTCCATTCAATGGTCACAAGAGAAAGTCTCAATAATTGCGTGTGCACACACACACACACCATTACATATCGTATGTAAATAAATATATGTATTGTGTCTATGTATATAATAGTTATACAGATTCAAATTATACGTTTAAATTGTGACACTCAAAAATGCTTAACATATAAGATAATTTTTTTTTTTTAAAGANCAGCCTGAGAACCAGCTTATATCAAAACACAAACTGCTTTTTGCCAATCAATCAAGTTTTGTTCTTGACCAATTTTGGAAATCTTCGTCCCAATTTAAGCCTATTAGTACATTAATTGACAGTTTCTTAAAAACTTAATATCTTTATTATTGTGAAAACTCATAATGTTTATTTTAGTTATATTAATACAGTACCTTAACTAGGATAATTATTCACCTTTTTTACATTTTAAATAAAATAATAATATTTTTTGAGTCTAGCAAATACAATGTTGGTAAGGTGGGGGTGAATGTTAGCAATTAATAAACAAACTTTACACACCAAAATCTGCATTAGATCAAGAGCAGCTTCTGAATGAGCACTGCATTTAGTCATTTCATTGTTTGTACCCAAGGTCAGTTCACAGCAATGTTGGATGTTGATTTGTTCTAAAGTAGAACTCAGTTACAAAGAAGAACAATAACATCACGGTCTTTCGGAACTGAGAAAAAGTTCACTGCAAAATGAGTGTCACAAGAGCAGTGCTACTCATCGCCACCTTTTGTGGGGGAGTAAAATTACACACCACTCTTTATCAACGATGGCAAAATCCATCTAAGACAAGACATTTTTGAGAGTAATTAACACAAAAACCACTTCATGCAGACATGCTCGCACAATAAAAATGTCATCGGATTGAGTTGAATCGGATGTGTGTGTCGTGGCCTTCCCCGACCTGTAGTTCCACCTGCTCGCTCTCATCTCCGGCTCTGTCCAGCTGTGGCAATAGTATTAACACTAATCTGGCAGAATGCTGCAGACTAATGGCATGAGATGGGAATCCAGCACTGGCCCATTAATCTACAGTAGAATAAGTGCATCTACTGCAGAGGAAGAGCGTCCTGCGGGATTGATCCATTCAGAAAAATGAATTAAACAAGGTATGAGTTACAACAGCGTGCGGCTTTATTATCTCACTGTCTGCATGTGTTTCTGCCTGTCTTTCTGGAAAAGTAAGAGAGTGAGTGTGTAAGTGATTTATTGAATAAGGCGTAAATAACGTGGTCTACAGCAAGTGCCTATAATTTTAAAAAGTATATTTTTAGCTGACAATCCCAATATAATGCATTAATCTCAGAAGATAGTGACAGTGAGTTCAAGAACATACACTGATGTTTGAAGAGTTTGTTGTAATTTCAATGCTGTGGATGACGTCACCCGGCACGTGCTGAGAAGATCAGGATTACAGAACACAAACCACAGGAAATCTCTCTCACACATGCACAGAATGGATAGTGAACTCAGAATTATGCTCTGTCGCTGAAATATTCATGTGAAACTCAATCTTTTCCACCATCTGCTCTCAGATTTAATGCCTCGTCAGTGTTTAGCTCAAGCACAAAACAAACACAGCATCTTTGCAATGTTCTTTATATTTCATGACAGCAAAATCAGCTACTAGTGGCCTTCACTTTACGAACATCATTTGTACATATGTCTTTATATTTCACCACTGAAGCATAGAAAACAATCTTTGTAATTACAACAGACAATAATGAGTGGAATGAATTGTGTGATGTTAAGCTGGTTACTAACATGGCTGTGATTAAACCTCAAACCCTTAAAAACCACAGATGACATCCTGATTACAGCTCACTTCTTACTATACTCATTACAGCACACGTCTATTATCTCACACTATCGGACCTTCCCACTTGTCTCTCCTGGTTCAATTCTCACTTATCTGACCACACCCAGTATATAAAGATAAGCCCATTCTAATCAAAACTCTATTCGGTCAGCAGTGGTGTGCCTCAGGGCTCAATCCTGGGACACTTCATTTTCTCCCTCTGAATTAGATCCTTTGACAGTAAAATATAACCCTGCACTGCTGATGACTCCAGGCTCTACAAATCCAAGCCTTCTGACTTCCCCCACCACATACTTAAAAAAAACGTAAACTATCGTTTGCATCCAAATTCCTCAAAATGAATTGCAACGGAAAAGAAATCCTCCTTGGTTTCAAGCACACACTAACTGAAGTCGTCAGCTTATTAACAGTTGCAATGTCCTCCAGTTAAGATTCTGGGAGTCATCCTAGACAGTTCACTCTGCTTTTCAGCCTATAATTCTCACATCACTCAGTCTCTCTCATTTACGTAATATCAGCCACCTCCGCCCATCGTTTGCACCTGGTTTGTGCTCTCTTTTCTTCATGCCTGGACTACTTAAATTCACTACTGTATGGTTTATCCAAGAACATTTTCAAAAACTGCAGCTGGTTCAGACCTCGAACAACTTGACTGGCTCTTCATCTCCTGATATTAGGCTATCTAGCACCTACAGAACGTTCCAGCCTCCAGGAACTCTACGCACGCTCTCGTACACTCAGCCTCTCTTCTTTCTCTCTGTACAGAACATCTTCCACTGTGAGACCCACTCCGCTCGGCTTTGGATCGCATTGCCACTAAACATCTGTACAAAAACAACATGACTGATTAATGAGAATGCTGGTTATTAATGTCACTGTGATTTGTGATTGCACCATTGACAAACCCACACACATCTACACAACACCGACACACATATTTGATTAGCTGTGGTACACAAGAGAGGAAGAGGGTTCGCATAGTTCCTTCACACAACAGGCCAGACGTTATGTAACTCTCCACACGTTTCTGACCTGGTTAGCAATGTGCTCAGCTACAAGAGATGCAGTTTTATTCTCAGAACACGTCTCCATTCCCGAGAGCTTTCAGAGCTTCTGAAGATTATCTACAGCTTGGCTCTTTAATCTTCCTCTGCAGCACCATCAACCAGATGCTGACTTTGGTTCTTTGCTTCTCACTTTACCTGCATCTGAAAACTCCCAAATTAGCTCGGCATGTCAAAAGCTATTGAAAAACACATAGATGGTACAGACTTCTTTTGGCGTGAGGTTTGCTGTTCATCCCAAGTTTTCATTTCCTGTAGCATTACAGAAGGTTTAAGGAAACTGGAAGGAATTGAGGTGATGTCAATCGTCTAGTAGTTTTATTGTTCCGGCTTCCTAGTGACAGCATTAAAAATATTGTGTGCGTGATGTATTTCTTTGCAGTTGGATCCGGTTGAGCTGCATGACAGATAAAACATGAATGAAACAAAACGAGCCGTTTCCTCAAACGCCCACGCTCACGTTGCGTAATGTGAAGAGTGTCAAGTGTTGCAACTTCTGAAAGGAAGAGAGAATCTGCTGCTTCAGCTGCCGCGGGCCTTCATGTGTCGCTCCACTGGACAGCTCTCTACGCCACACCAGAACAAATCATCTAAACGACAAAGAAAAATACTTTAATGCTTCAATCAAACTTCTGGTCTCACACGTAAAACTTGTCCACATGTGGAATACCCTTCTTCCAGATCATTGTACTTGTGTTCTTCAGTAGAGAAGATATGATGAGTGTGAGCGTGTGTCGAATCAATGAAGTTTCATCTTGTCCACCATGCAGATTCAGCACAGGATTGATTTATTTGTAGCATTTCTAAAAGATGTTTTACATCTGGAGATCACATCCTGGTGATCTTGAGAAAATGGACCATTTGAATTGAAGAAGTACCTAATCTGTACCTAAAAATACAGGTGATCTACCATCTGAAGTTGTTCATTATCCGTGCATAAAACCATCTGCATAAAAAGTTGAAAAAACCCCAAATGAACCTCAAAACCCCTGGTTATCAAATCCTGAGGATTCTGGTTCTGGTTACAGAACCGATATTTACCCTCATTAACTCGTCGCTAGCCTTGGGTCACGTACCACAGATGTTCAAACAGGCCCGCAATAAAGACGCTGCTTAAGAAGACACAACTCGACATAGATGAATTAACCAATTATAGACCAATATCCAATCTCACAGTTTCAGGTCAACTTTGTGTGTTCCTGGAACAGAATGATAAATATGAAAAATTTCAATCAGGTTTTAGGCCTAAACATAGTACAGAAACAGCGCTGATTANACATTTCATTATTAGTTCTTATGGATCGCACAGGGGGAAGATTGTTCGCCTATCGAGCACCAAAATATTGGAACACTCTGCATAGCACAATCCGCGAGTGTCATTTCACCAAGAAGGCGGCCAACGTTGTTCTGGGAGTTTTCGATCAGGAAACCTTCACCAATGTCTTTGTAATGTTAGCATGCCAGAGAAGACTGGCACCAGAAAGCCGGGTTCTCCCTAGATATTTTCCTCTCACCCCGCCGGAGAGGTTTTGTTTTCTTAGCCACTGTCGCGATCTAGCTTGCTTTTCTGGTCATAGCCCATAGTCTGAACAACAATGGCGAATGGACATTTTTTCTTTTTTAGCCGACTCTTTTTTTCTTAATTTTTGAACACAGATGAATAATGGACATTTTTCTTTTTAAAGACTTTTTCACATAGCGACTTTGTGTTGGTCTCGGACTAAGAAAAGCACTATATAAATAAACTTGAACTTGAACTTTATAATAATACTGATAACATTTGAATAAAAACTGGTCCATGTGTGTCCTAATGTTCTGTACAAGAAGCCAACGGTTTTGAATAGGAAACCTGATTAGAAACTCTTACTTTTGAACAGTCGGTTATTTGCAAGTTTTGTCAAATAGTTTTTTGTATTCTCAGATTTGTATTATATTCAGATATACTGTACTTTGTACTAAACTGTTTGCATTTAATTTTAAAATAATGAATTGGTTTATATGGCATTTTTACATTTTCTTTCAGCACTAAACAGAGTAGCGCTTCAAATTTCCTTGTAACTAGTGATTCAAGGACAATATAGGCATTCATGATAAAGGAAATGACAGAAACAGCATTATTTTGGTGATCTGGATCTTAGAACATGCTGATGATGAAGATGATGTACTACATATGGTCAGTCACGGACCTGACCTTCATCTCAAAATAAATGAACACAGACCCAGATTAAACATGGAAAAGAGCAGATTTCAGTGGTTTTTATTGTCTCGTGGTTGTGAAATCACGGCGAGTACTTAACGGGGGAGGATTAGCAGAAGATTAGCGGCGTGATGGATACAGCATCAATGACTGAGTTTAGTAACATGATCTAGATGAGAGCAGGATTACAGTGATGGAGGGATGAAGACAAACGAAAGACGTCTTCAGGAACCATCTTGTCCCGTCACATCTGACAAACCGAAATCACAAACATTGATGCAGATTGTCTGTTTAATCACGCTTCTGCAGTGAAGTGATTTCTTGGGAGTTGAAATAACCTCATGAACGACTGAATAATAACACCTCAGAAAAACCACAACGAGAAAATATTTGTGGTTATACTAGGTGGTTGGAAAGGCGTAGTCTTTGTTAAATGTAAAAAATGAAAAATAATTACAATATCAATTATTAAAGAATTACATGATCAAAAAATGACTAAAACATTTTTTTATTATATATTGTGTATTATTGAGCTACTGATGATGTGACTCTAAAAATATGGTTGAATATCTTTGAGAAGGAAACGTCGCTGTTACAATTGTGACCACAAGGCAGATTTTAAGCATTAAATTGATGGGAATTACAATGCTTATTTTGATCCGTATCCTTTAGAAAATATACACCTAAAAAGCTGAATAATTCAAAGAAAGAAAAACCGAGATGTGTTGATTTCTTCAGGGCAGATAGTGGATTTCAATAAGTAGTTTTAGACGAATATACAAGTTCATCTTCAGCCTGGGACTAAAGGTTTGCCGGTTCTACGTCAGAGTTGTTATAGGGGAAGACACTGACCCCTACATACTCCACTGCTCCAGGTTTGTGTGTGATTTTGTCTGATTAACAGTTTACTACAACATTCTGCTGATCACATTTGCTGAATGGTGTTGAACCATTATTTCTTATTATGATAATCATCATGACTTCTATGCTTACAAAAAGCAGGCCAATTATTAATACCAAAAAATTCTACTACTTACAGGGGAGGAAGATATTGCTTATTTGGCACAGAAGCTCTGGAATGTTCTGCCTAGTACCATTAGCGATTCAGACACAGTAAATCAGTTTAAGTCTAGACTGAAACCAATCCTTCCTCTACACTGACACGATAACTGCGTCATCATAAGAAAATCAAACACAAAGGTCCTAATGAAATGCCAACGAACCGCACAATTGGTTGTATGTTTTCAAAATGAACTTGCCTGTGAACTTTGCTATAGTGGATTTTTCAGCTTTCACTCTCTTCATAAACTGATCTACACCAGTTGAATTTAAATGAAACTGCTTAATTGATAAAAAGCAATGTATAACTTCTAGTGAACTAAACTAGAATGTAGTGAACCAAAATTGATTCATTTGCTTTTTGGGCGACAGATCTGCTGTAGAATAATTGAAAATACTTTTCAACTTTTCTACAGAGAAAAAAATGGGGGCAATTACAGTGTCTGACAATGAATAAACACATTTTTACGCAATTCATACAAAATAATCAGACCAGTTTTATTCTTGTTGGTTCGTTGGTTCACAGGCCAGTCCGGACTGGCGCCAAGCTCCACAAAGCATCAGCTGCACATCAACAAGAATGCAAACCGCAGACCTGGTAATACCCTGAGCAAACACAGGGGGCAGCAACGAGGACAATCTGCCACCAGGGAGAAAATAAGCCCTAGTGATTCAACGAGGAACACACACACACACACACACACACACACACACACACACAAGAAGAAATAGTCAAACAACATCATGTAACCAAAAAATAATTCAAGATTTATTTGCAGTACAAACAAGTTTTGTATCGGATTCCATAGATTATAACAATACAGGGGGACAATTTGATATCCTTCATAAACCAGAAATGTAACTGCCAGTTACCAAGCCCAGTATTACACACAGATTGCATCTTTGAAAAACGTTATACAGCACATATGTATATACGTATATATATATATATATATATTTTTTTTNAAACCAGAAATGTAACTGCCAGTTACCAAGCCCAGTATTACACACAGATTGCATCTTTGAAAAACGTTATACAGCACATATGTATATACGTATATATATATATATATATTTTTTTTTTTAAACGGCTTTGACATTCGAAGGTGTAACACGATGCCGCCGTCTTGTCCCACAAAATTCCCTGAAAAATTCCTCAGTGAGGTAAATTACATTTCCTTATTTCATTCTCGCTCCCTTTCGTAGTTCTCTCGTCCTTAATAAAGCCATCACACGTCTGTTTTCTCCAGGCACGTAGCTACAAGAAAAGCCCACGGAAAAAAGTTTGTTCCTGTGACACAACAAACATCCCTCCACAAGCAGCTTGAAACTAAGATCTACGCAAACTCGCCCAAAAACGTGACACTGGATTCCATCCGCGACGGTCGCGATGTTATTGTGACGACGGAGGAGTCGACTGTTGCATATCTGTACAAACCACACAAAAGGCCACAGGAGTCATCAAAGATCACGCGATGAGAGTCCGCGCGGCCCAACGCAAAAAAAAAATAAAATTAAAAATTAGACACCTGGGTTGATAGCTGCCTCGGTTTCAAAGCCGACACACTCCGCTCGCACGGAGATAGAGTATAAAAAGTAAAAGAGACCAAAAACCGGAGGCCATTTTGTTTAGAAAATACTGCAAAGGGTTTGTGAGTACGTATATTGCAGAGTAACAAACACGGCCTCCACCGGTTAAAGACCATTAGTAATCTGTTATTACTACATAGAGATTTCAGTTTAAAAACCAACAAGTGCATTTCAACAACGCTTTCCAAAGTGAGATACAAAGAGTATTGAACAGTCAAGAGTAGGAAAGAATTAAAAAGGTTATGTAAGGCCAGCTTAAAGCAACCCTGTTAACTCAAGCGCCCGTCTCGGTCCCGTCACTTGTTCCTGCGGTCAGAAACTCCTGGCTACGCACCGCTCGCATCGCAAGCGGTTAAAAAAACGCTTCTCCCCGTCCCGCGCTCGTCTCCAGAGGAACATGTAGAATGTAATGCGAGATATTGATACTGTAATGCGAATGCCAAGGCCAGAAGGTGAATGAAAGCCATCAAACACTTTCCACGAGGGAGCTGGGAAACAAACGTCAACTGCAACCAGGAAACAATGGGTTTTAAGTGCAGCCGCTCGGCCTGGGCCTGGCATGAATGTGTCTTTATGTGTGGTGTGGAGTACGGCTTTAAGTGCCAAGAAGTGAAAGGCTTCGCCACTGTGCAAAACGCATTAGGTCATTGCGAGTGTAGAGCGAGGGGGTTGTGATTCTCCTAGATGTTTATTTTGGTTGGAGGTGATGCGAGAATCTCCAGTCATGCTTCAGACACGGATCAGAGACTTCCGCTGCTCGAATGACACGATAAATCCAACCTTACATTCTGCAAAATTAGGTTTTCCACTGTTGGGAAAAAATAACCCCATTCCTAGTCAGTTACACGTTGGCACGAGGGCAGTGCGGGGTCTCTCGGCTCGTCTCCGGCCGCCCAAACAAAACAAAACCCAACAGTCTGTTCCAGAAAGGCAAGAAAAGCTGCACTTCACATCCACCTGAGCGGATTGACACGTGCTGGACGCCCTGACAGACGGCTCAAAAAGCGATCAACATTCCCCAGGTGACTGCTCCCACCCGGCTCATGTGGACTCCAGCGAGTCCAGCTGGAACATGTTGTGATTGGTCGGCGTGGTGAAGAAGAGCTGGTCATTGGGCGAGCGGTTGTCGCAGGGGCTGTTTAGTCCAAGTGTCCGTTCAAAGTCCAAAAGTTGACCCATGAAGTTGAAGTTGGGCGAGATGTTGGATTTCTTGCGCTTGACAAAGTCGTAGGCGTCATTGAGTGACAGGTTGAGCTTCTGCATCAGGTAGGCCACCGTGACGGTGACGGAGCGGCTGATGCCCGCCAGGCAGTGCACCAAGATGCCACACTTTTTGGAACGAGCTTCATCTGCACGAGAAAAAGAACAGATTAGTGGAGACACGACAATCACTGCAGCGAATAATTGACATATATGAAATGCGAAAAAGCAGAAATGCTCCATATTTCATCAATTTAAGCGAGAATCTTTAATGATCGGTCAATTCGTCACAACAACAAAAGAAGCAGATAAATGCGTTTAGATTTACACACCATTGATTAACTGTGATTTTTGGACTATAAATGACACTTCAAATCCTAATAATTTTATAAAATTGTGCTGCGGAAATTACTATGCGGAAATAACTCGTAGCAAAGACATTAATTAAATGAACAGTTTGTTGTGAGCGACTTCAACAAAACAAAGAGAAGCACAAGCCGCAAAACTGCTGGGAATCAAACCCGGTCAATACACGCATTTTAAAGGAAGGGAAGTGCATTATGGGAAGCGATCTGAGGCTGACCAGTTCCAAACTGGCTGAAAAATGTCTGCATAAGCGGATCTCGTGGAGCCGGAGTGGGACGGAGCCGATATACATTATTTACAGACAGAGTGCATCTGGCTTTGAGGGGCATGACGTAACACGGGGCCATTAGTGCCAGGCAAGCCAGGGTAAAGTGGCCATTTCCTCTTCTTCTCTAGTGATGGATGTGGCAACAACACATTCAGTCCAGCTGAGACTGGGAAGGATGAGGTCACTTCCCCCCGACAGTGTGGCGTTTATCGGCCCGTTCACGGGGCTTCAAAAACAACAAGACTTGGTGTGCACACCCCAATGATGGTCAGTGCTGTTGTTCCGGAAGATTCTTTTATCGACACTTCCTGTTCTACAGGAAGAGACCTTTTATTTAACCTATGATAGACCAATGATATTATACATGCTGCTAGTCTTCACTTCAACACCAAACGCTCAATATATGTGAACATTAATTCAGCATACATTCTCAATCGTTTAAAACATAGTGATATTTCTTTTAATTAATTAATTAAAAAAAAAAAATAGAAATAAGATAAATATTTTTAAAAAGTAACATTATGTAAAAGAAAATGTTTTATTATGAAAATATTTCATATTATAATTATATTGTATTACACAAAAAGGAAGACTACCAGATAAGACTGAATACCCTGAAAAGAAACAAAAAAATGTACAATAACATTATTTATGTTTCACTAATTTCATGTCACTTTTTTATTTATATATTTATGCTAATATATGTTAAAGAGGGAAAAAAGACCAAACTCAATTCCTTGTTGTAATTCGCAACTTGGCCAATAAAGTTTCTGAAGTTCTGAAAAAACCTATAACTATAGTAACTAAGTATAACTATAACAAGTGCAAATATTTCGCACAAAAGCCGATGCTGACAAAAAGAACAATTCCATTATTAACTGTGAGCTTATTAACGTGACAGTGATAAACTTGACTGTGATTGGCAGTGAATTTGGTTGTTAGCCTGACTGATTAATGATGAAGCTGGTCCACAGTGTTATTAATGGTGTTGCTGGTGCTTAATGTGACTATGATCAGAAGTGGCGGTGGTAATTAGCATGGCTAAATAAAGGTGATGCTGGTGACAGGATAACTGTGATAAACAGTGATGAGGGTGAAAACTGTGACTGTGATTAACAGTGTAGCTGGTGATTGATGTGACTGTGACTTACTGTGATTAGAAGTGGCAGTGGTGATTAACGTGACTGATTTACTGTCATGCTGGTGATTAGTGTGACTACCGATTAATGGTGATGCTGGTGATTGGGGTTATTAACATGACTGATTAAAAGCGAGGCTGGTTCATAACGTGATCATTACATAATCATGAAGATGGTGATGATTATGAAACCAGCTTTGTGCTCATTAATAATGTGACTGCGATTAACTGTGAAGCTAAGATTCAAGAAGAATAAAACAATCTTCTAAATAAAATTCAAGAGTTGAACTGTTAACTGTATTCTCAGGTGGGCTTAAAATGTGGTGAATGCGCAGAACATTCCAAAGTTTAAACAGAATAATTTTAGTTAGTGTTCTCCTGAGCATGGAGTAAACTCCAACACAAATTCAATGACACACTAACTGGTGACACTGGTTACCAATTTGGCTGTATTTAACATCAACACTGACCATAAGGTTTTTTAAAAGAGACTCATTAAATTGTAAAAAAGACAAATACAGAAAAGACATTTCTCTGTTAGTTCCAAATATTCTTTTCAAACATTGTGTCATTCCTTATTGTCAAACTTTGTATAATGTCAAGTAATTAAACCCTAAATTACTCATTGAAACCACAAAAACACTGAACTGGGAATCACTACAGATCTCTCAACAGTTCCTCTTCCTTGTTCCGTTTACAGACCATAAATCGCTTGTCTCTGTGACTAGACACGAGCACCAGACTTTGTGTCATAGCAGCTTTTCAGAAGAACATCCAGTCAGATAGAAACAATCTTAAACCACTGGAAGGAATCAGTCAGGAGCGTCTCGATTGCCTACACTGATTACTGCTTGCCAATTCACTTCCACATTTCTCTCCAGCTTCTTGACCATACCATCACTCACAGGAGAAACGCGAAACATTAATTCTTAGTATGTCTTACACATTCAGAAAACGTCACTTCACATCACCACATTGTGGAAGCAACCAAACCTGTGAAAACAACCACAAGTTCCACAAACACATCCGGAAACAACCACACCACCATGACAGGTTCTGAACACTTACCGATGAACGAAATGGCTTCGGGGAAAAATTGAGATAAGTTTTGGCTCCAGTGATCCGAGATGGGGATTTGCTTGTACTTGAATTCCCCATCGTGCTCAAACATGTTGGGCAGGTTGGGAGTGACATTCAGGATGTACTTAATGTTGTACTTGCCCAAAACGTCCAGGTTGGTGGAGTCTTTGGCACAGCCCAGGTAAAGATAGGGTAAAATTTGGACAGGGAATGCTGGTTGGTTACTGGGCAAGGGACTGCCCTCGGACTCCGTGGCACTGCCAGGCTCACGATCAGACTCTCCATCAGAACAATCCGAACTTATCCGCAATCCTCCGAGACCCAAAACTGATGAGGGTGGTGAGCTGCTCGGGCAAGAACAGTCCAAGTTGGTCTCGCAGTGCTCTGGGTATTCAGTCTGAAACTTGTTAAATCCTCCTACAAAAGCCCAGACAACACAAAGCGGGTTAATGACTCAATCTAAACCAACAGCATACACATTATTTACATTTCATTTCAGTGAAGTGTTATCTAATCGCGCGCTATACACACGGCCAGTCTCCAAGCACAACTGCCCTGGATATACTGGAGTGCAATATAAAGGACCTGACGGGAGAGTGTTATTAATAGGAAAGCGTCTATTTAAGTAGTTGTTTGTAATTCGAATGTACAAAGACTGCGATGAAAGCCAATAAATGAGGCTGTCAAATGCTGACAGATTAAAAAAACAGACCCCCCCCCCACACACACACACAAATTATAGCAGTGAAACGAGATTCAGTGATAACACATCATACTAGAAAGGAAAATTGGCCAAGTTTGTTGACCATTAGTTAGTTGACCGAGACCGTGGTCGTGATTATTTCCCGCCGTTGCACGCGCACGTCATGACTGAGCGAGACTCGAGCGGTATTTTGTGAATGGTGGCGAAGTCGAGAATTACACCGTGACATAATACACCAACGACAAAACTACAAAGCGACTATTAATATTTACACAAACACGATCGCATTCCGGGTGCTTCCGATTGTCCCGTGTATAAACAAGTCGGTGATTTTCTCAATCGGCTCCTTCATTCATGACTCTCGCTCGGCCGCGTAAAGCACAACATGGCGGATCCTTTTCAGGACATTAATTAAAAACATCTTTGTTTCTCAAAACCCGCTCGGTAGGGAATGCCGCCGAAAGACACGATTAACATCACCGCGGCCAATAAACGTAAACTCAGACGGTAACGTTTGCTGATTAGATTTCGGCGGCGGAGGGTTAGATGTGTCGTAATCGGCGTAAAGTGCAGCGCTTCGCTCTGGCGGAGTTGAACTTTTTTTTTACGTCAAGATCTCGGCACGTTTCAACCCGGAGAGCCAACGTGTTGTTTTAACTCAAAAACAAACAACTCGGAACCAAACAGTGTCCGTCCTCGGAAAGTTTGGCGAGTTCCACGCGGACGCCCCAGCGGTTTCGTACCTTCCAGGTAAAAGGCTTTACAGCCGTCGTCCCGCAGCTTGTGCATGAGCAGCCCCAGCACCGAGCCCCCCGAGCCCCCCGAGCCGTTCTCCTGCCACTCCGCCGTCGCCTCGTCGTACAGCACCACCGTGTCCGACTTGCAGCGCTTGACGAACTTCTCCTTGTCCTCGTTGTTGGGGATGATGGAGCGGATGGGCAGGTTGCCCTTCTTGAGCCGCCGGAGCATGAGTCCCGGGATGGCCAGGTTGATGGCGGACTCGATGTGCGAGGACTCGAACAGTTCGTGTGACCTGCAGTCGAGAAGCAGCAGTGATCCGCCGCCGCCTGACTGCAGCTCGTCCTGCAGCCATTCCACGCTTTTGCCCGACATCGTCACGCCGTTCCAGAAAGTGTTTTTCATGGAGGAGACGGGGCGAGGCTGGCGTGTGGGATAAAATGAGGGGAGAAGGAGAGGAGATCAGGCGGCGAGGAGTTCCCTCGTGGGCATGTCCGTACGCGGGGTGCGCAGCGGCTCTCCCGCTTCAGTGCGATGATGATGATGATGATGGTGGTGGTGGTGATGATGATGCTGAGAAACGCACGCCGATGCTTTGCTGCTCCTCTCTAAAGTCGGCGTCCATCAGAGGCTGAAGTCGTGCGGACCTGTCGGGTGAAGGCGGAACGTCGCGGGGCCGTGGAGCGAAGTAAGCAGCTCATGATCGCGACGCGTCCGCTCGTCTGTTTATCATTTTCGTTTGGCTCTTTGACAGGCGGTCATAAAACTGTGACGTCGGTGGTGTGGGCGGGACCGCTGGATGGTCATTTAAAGCCGCAGAGTCATTTTAAGAATACGTATTCTTAAAATGTATCCATCAGTCCATTGAGGCATCTTCTACCGCTTATCCGGGTCGTGTCGCGGTGGGCAACAGACTGAGCAGCGATGCCCAAACCCCGACCCTCCTGTCAGCTCTCTCGAAGGATACTGAAGGTTCCCAGGCAAGCCTGGAGACACGGCCCCTCCAGCAGCAGTGTACATTTATAATTAATATTCATTCAAAAAATTATTTTCATGTTTTTAAAACGGTTACAATCTTATAAAATGCGAATCATAAAAATCATTATACTGTACTGTATATAGTAAATAGTAAAAAATAAAACATGCAAATAGAGATGAATTGATCCAAAAAGTGAAAAAAAAAACTGTACAATTGAATGAACAAAAAAAATTAAACTTGTAAGATGGTGGAAAAATCTCCGTAATCTATTCTGCATTAAAGTTGGGAATATTGGGCTCCAAACTAGACTTTTTTATTTTCAAATCGTAAAATGGAATGAAGTACCGTAAATACTTTGTCAACAGCATCATGTTAAAAAGTAATATGATTTAAAAATGTTTTAATAGAAATGCAGTACAAAAGGTTTTGTATATGTTAACAAAATCAGAATTTGGTGGGTGTAGAAGAATCTGTCAAGTTAATTGCTATTTTCCTTAATATTGTTTTGTATTTCTTTATGAAACTGTGAGAAGTGAAATCTGAATTTAAGAAATGAACTGAAATAATGACAGGCCTGTTTAGAGTCATCAGAATGAAATGTTTATTATCTACGTGGTAGGAGTGAATTTAAAAGGTATTCCCACTAAACAAGAAACACTCACGGATAATTGTTGGGGATTCAGTTTTCAGTGATGACTAATGGGAATGAGGTGTACACTGGCCCTTTAAAACAGAGGCTCTCTCACTCACTCACTCACTGCCTCTCTATTCTCAGTGCAGGTTGTGAATGGATCAGCTCAGGTTAATCTTTAATCTCATTTACATGCAACCACTACCTTCTGATTCTTGTTCTCAGCCATTAAACCGGAGCAAAAAGAACCGAGCGATATTCACGTGCTCACCTGTACAGAAGTCACCTGTGAGACACTAAAGCTGTGGTATTCTGTCAGTGCTCTCAGAACAACACACTGGCTCCAGGCCTAAAACTCATGTATAGACATGAACAGCCACGTACATTCAGCCTGTGCTTTCTATGCAATGTTGATCCATCCTTCCATCTAGTCTTTTGGTGATGCAACAGACAATTTGACAAAGAGTTTCAATTAGCATGTTGCAAACTAACCCTTCATTGTGAGACTTAAATGTGTGAAAATATGAATAAAAACAGTATAGCACTCATCATTTTCATTGGACGAGACATAAAGCAGGGCTAGAAACACCTACGCAGCGCAGAAGAGTGTTAGAGCCGTTCTGAATGTTAATGTGGATAAGTGCCAGCAGATGAAAGCAGCTTAAATAACTCAAAGTTAAAGAGAAAGTGCAACAAGCATTTTATTAGTTGTGTTCACAAAACTAAATATAACATAATCGCGTGCACGCACACACATTTCCCTTTAGTATTCCACAGACTGAACTGGCTTACAGCAAACATGAAGACGATGGTCCTAGCATCTCACAACTGCGATTTCTGGACTAATGCAGCCCCCTATAACTCACAGCTTGTGAAACAAGTGTGCAGACAAATTCTCCTCCAGCACTTGAGCGCTCCGGCTCTCTGCACAAGCAGTGGGTTGAAACCGGAAGAGCAGCAGGAATGGAAACATCATTCAGCTCTTGCGTGGGCTGCCTGAATTCCCAGACAAACATAAAGTCAATCGACGCAGAGGCAGAGGAATCAGGAAATGAAGCTCTGATGTGCTGCTGCTGCTTTCCGATCAACATCAGAACTTCGGATCAACACGTCAGAAACGTCCTCAACGTGAAAGTTGTTCACCACTATCAAACCTTTTGCTTTAGACTGATATACGTTTAGAGTACTAGTATGGTTTAAAGCACAGTAATACAGTGGCATTATAGATTATACACATCTTTGAAAAAAAAGGCTTTCAAACACCCAATACTCTATGTATTGGGTATGAAAAGAAAATCAGTAGCGCTTCACTAAAGGAAGACATTTTTTTCTCCAATGGATCCGATTGTATGTCCCATCAATCATTTCCGAACTTCTGTCATTACAATTTGACAGTTTATCAAGAGACACCGTAATCAAAAGAATGACACACTAAAATCATGATTCATACTGGAATTGAGAAATACACTGGAATCAATAGTCAGATACAATGACAATAGTCAAGACTGGAATCAAGAGATAGACGGACACTGGAATCAAGAGTTCTGTAGCATTATTATGAAATGTCTTCAACAAACAATGAAGAGTTCTTCCTGAATCCCATGTTGTCCTGGATTGTGTAACAAGAGGAGACCCAGACGAGAAAAGTTGCTCTTTCTCTGTCAACTCGAACACAGAGACCGACGCTGTAGTTCGAGACACTCCTTTAGTTTGTCCTCTGTCATAGTCAAACGCTGCTCCAAAACGACCACAGTCTGAAAAACAAGACCTTTGAGAGTTTGAGCAAGAAAACATTTAGAGGACGTGATCAAATCTACAGCAGAAAAAAAAAAAAAAAAAAAAAAAAAACATCAGACAAACCCACTGAATCCCAAACCAAACACCTTTTGTTACCCGACTCATCAGAAACCAAAACAAATGCTGGAACCGTGAAACAAATAAGACTGCAGATACCCAAACAAATAAACAGCAGAACAGTGAGACAAACTCTGAAACTCCAAAACTAACAGCAGAACTTTGACACAAGCAACTGAACAGTGACACAAAAGCTGGAGCAGTGGGACAAACAAATCGTACGAACAATGCTGGAACAGTGGGACAATCTCAGAAACATAGAAACTAATGCTGGAACCCCAAAACTAACAGTGGAACTAGGAGACCCACAAGACCAAAGCTGGAGCAAAAGTGGAACAAAAGTGGAAATTAAAACAACATCGGAACCACGAGACGCATCGCAAAAACAAAAGACAAATTGCAAAACCAGGAGAGAAACAAAACCCAGGATCCGTGAGACACACATACGATAATTATAGCTGCACGCGGCAATGTTGAAGTTTGGCCTTTGGTGGTTGGTAGGTATCAAATGAAGTAGTCTTTAGAATAATTCAAGGTTCGGCCCCCTTTTATTGTACAGAGTTGGCAGATTTTTAATAAAGTATGTGAATAAATGGTCATGTCCCGATGTGTCTCAAATAAGAGGAGAGGATTGCTGAGAAATGATTTCCAAAAGATATGCAAAAGCGAGAAACTGAATGGATAGATGGATTGAAACCACATTTACACATAGTGCTGTCCTCCTATAATAATATTTTAGCAGGAGTATCTAAACAACATTGGGGTCCAACACAATAAACAGGTTCCTCATGAAGATGTGCTTTACTTGTACCCTGACTCATTATTCTGTCTGTAAGCCAAAGGCCCATGTTTGGAATCCATGTTTTCCGGAGCGGTGAAGAGAGGTGGCCTTCATGCTGCAGCGATTAGAGAGAAACAGCTGCTTTCCATTGTGGACATGCGGAACGCCCCTCAGTGGAGCTCTTCATCATCTGCTAGAGTTTATCCATATACCAGATCCACATTCTTCAACCTCACCTGCACATCATGCCCTAACAAATAAAACACTTGAGCTTCTCCGCTGAACTTGCCTGCCTTCTACACCACCTTCGGTCCTGTGTGGCATATACTATTGTATAAGCATTGTGTGCAAGACTAACCAACCAACCATCCATCCATTTATCTGTTAACTCAGAATCCCAAACTGCCCATTAAATGTGATAAATTATTAAAAGGTTTAGCAGTCACTTTTTGTTTCTGTACTTTTACAAATCTAAAATAAACCCCCGGAATTTCTGTTTTGGTCTTTTTCAAATACATTTTCAGGCAGAAACTATGAAGACCCAGAAGATAAATTAGTTGAAGAAGAATTGGAGAAAGTGGTGATGGATTGAAGAGTCTTGTAGGTAAGAATGGACGTGATTTCTCAATCACTTAACAAAATGTATTCTTGAGTTTTGTTTACTCTTTAACTCTTTATTCAGAGTTTTGATCTTTGCCCCCACATCAATAATACAAATTTAAACTCACCTTTTTTTCCAGTTCCTTTTTGCCAAAAGCACTTTACTCTACATTAGTGACATGTTATAACAACCTTATTGTTTAAAAAGGAATTAAAACCACAAGCTCTGGTGCTGCTAACGTCATCTGTCAATCGCTCGAACGACAGTTAGATTTCAATCAATAATGTTTAATATACATTAATTTTCAGCAATATATTTGGGTTTTTAAAAGCTGTGCATTTGAAAAGCAACACATTCTGGTCCAAAAACATGAGCACGACAGAGACTCTAATATCGGTTTGCATCATCGATCTGTCCCGAAGCAGCAGCAGAAATGCTTACAGCTCTATTCTGTCAGCTCTGTTTGGATAAATAATACATAAAACGCAAGACTGTTGGCCAGATCACACACACTCAAGAGTCTCTTATCTCCAGTTTGTCTCCGGTGACCTTCAGCACTTCGTCTCTCCGGATCACAGAGCTGGCCAGCGTTTCAGACGGGCCCACATTGATCGGAAAAGCACACTTGCAGAGGAAGGAAATGCGAAACCGGTTCCCTGTGGCGTGAAATAGTAGCAGATGTTATCGAGCTCGGTCTCTTGGGCCTCAGGAAGCCTGTTTACTGAACGTCTCGTCCTGGAGAGAAAACGAGAGCTGAGTAGGGAGAATCCAAAACCCTTAAAAACACCCAGTTTTGGAAAAACGGCAAAACTGGTGCTGCTGTTCGCTCAGAGCTGAAGGATCTTCTGAGGTCTTCATCACTAAGGATGATCAGATCTTCTGATGTCGAAAAAGGATTTTGAGAAGTCATATGATCGGTAGACTATTTAGAAGCCGTGTGAAATAAGCTTTGCCGTTTGAAAAAGGTCCAGCAATAATCAAGAGTATAAAGTAATGATCAATGAAGAGTCAAAAAAACGCAACTTTAAACATGACTGGCAAAATATGACGGTGTTTAATACGTACATTGTGCTTCAAAGCCCCAGGTTATATTTTTAGGAAAGAACATACTGTATATGTCTTTACATTCAAAATTCAGTTGTTCAATTTAGTCACACAGCACCATTGTTGTGGTTTTGTAATTTAGCGCCACATAAAGTAACATGATAAGACTTATGTAAAGTCACTTTTATCAGTTAGAAACTTCTTCAAAAGAAGACAAGTGAGTGATTGTGTCAAGATTGGCCACTAGGGACAGTATTGAAATCTCA
>SOMO01000031.1:408391-424253 GCA_028128575.1 Paedocypris carbunculus | reverse complement strand
TTTTTTTACCTGGCCACTGTGGCATAGTTTGCTTGCTCACTGGTCATAGCAATAATCCTAAACAATTATTACAAAATAATCCTATTAATAATCCTATTTTTATAAATAAATCTATTTTTACACTACTGTTACACAGCGGCTTTGCGACAGTAGTAACTGTGAAAAGCACTTTACAAATGCACTGAAATTGAACTTGAACACAATACACTAAGCTAAACATGAATACTTCACATTAGTGCGGCATCGTGTGAGTCCATCAGAGAGAGACTCGGCCTCACCGCGATGGTGCTGCAACAGCTGGTGTGTGCGAATGTCCCAGACCTTCACGGTGCAGTCAGTGCTGGCCGTTGCAATGCAGGAAGCGCTGGGGTGGAAGTCGACCTGGGTCACGTGTCTGTGGAGGAGAACATGGGTTCTAAAGGAAACACGAAGTCCAGCGCTGCTTCACTCACCCGCCGCCGCCGGTCTCACAGAAAGAATGAAGGCACGTCCCGCTGTTCTTGTCCCACAGCTTCACTGTTTTATCATCGCTGGCTGAAACAATCAGTCGATTATCTGGTGAAAACCTACAGGATCGAGAAGACTTCATTAGTCCATCTGAACTGTTCAGAAACTACATGAGAGCTTTCAAATTCAGACAAAACAATGTTAGGTTCACGTTTAGGATATTACTGATTCTGGTGTCCCGCATCCACATGAAAGTGTGTTTCCTGTTCTGGGCAGGAAGCAGAAACAGCGGGAATTAAAGTAAAGATGTGCCAGAAGGACAGATGACAAAGCTACAAATAAAAAAAAAGATCTGCCTTTGGCATCATGCCCTATGGTGAATGCAATATTTTTGCATTTTTTATATTTTAGCTTGGGCAAAATTAAATCTGATTTCTACAACAATTTCCCCAAAATGAGCCCTAGTTCATAAAACTGAGTATTATCTCTTTATTGTCTTACAAGTTACAACTCTTTCTTGAGCCTGAATTTCACCAGTGTGGATTTGAATAATTTAGGCCTTTTCCCGGAGGAAACACCCACGTACTTGGCAGATCGCACCCAGTTGACGTGCTGATGGAGGGAGAAGAGGAACTTCTGCCGGTGGACGCTCCAGACTTTAATGCTCTTGTCATCGGATGCGGTGACGAGGTTCTGACCATCACTGGAGAAGCTGACGCTCCGGACTGTTCCACTGTGAGCTCGAAAAACGGTTGATTCACCTTTCCTGGAATGAGAGAACAATGAATTATTCTCAAAGCTGATTACAAACACCAATTACAGTGTACAGTGTAGCAACACAATCCACTAGAATTCTAATCTACACGTTTGAAGAGGCAATAAGATGTAAAAATGTATTAAAATGTGGACAAAATAATTGCAAAATGTATGTTAAAGAGATTATCGCAACTCAACAAATTATGCATGTGAGAAACTAACACAGGTATTTTTTTTTTTCATTTCTTTTGATCTGACAACAGAACAACACTGTGCTTTTATGTTTTCTCCACGTCTGCTGATATCAGTCTATAGACGAGCGGTAGTGACATCATCAGTGTCAGCAGACTGACAATCACAGCGTCTCACGGACACGCTCCAGCATTCAGACAACATGATTATCACCTTCGGTCCAGCTGATGGGAGACAATCAGTGTCTGTGTGAATAGCAGGTCTCTCTCTCTCTCCATCTCTCGCTCTCTGTCTGTCTGTCAGTCTGTCTGTGTCACTCTGACTGTCTCTCTCCATCTGTGTTGCTCAGTCTGTCCGTCTGTCTCTTACTCTGTTTGTTTGTCTATCTGTCTGTCTGTCTGTCTCTCTCTCTCTCTGTCTGTTCCTCTTGTCCTCGTTTCCAGTCTCCCTTATGATGCTTGACCTGATTAAGCTGATTCACAGCTCTTCACTGCCACCTAGTGCTTCATACAGACACAACCACAATGATTTAACGTCACATCTAGCACAATCTCTATAATGCACACACGTTTTCTTTTTGGCTCACACACCCCCCCCCCCTCCACCCCCCCACACACAGTATTCATTAACAATGCATGACACAATATTTTCAAAAACAGCCACATTGTGTCACAGACAGAATCAAACACAGACTTACAAAGTGGGCAGCCAAAGACGGACACTCTTGTCTCTGGACGCCGACGCCAGCAGCTGACCAGAGGGTGAGAACTGGACAGACGTCACAGCGTCCGTGTGTCCGGTGAACCTGTAAGCCTTCATCTGTGGCCTCATGTTCCACACCATCACACACATATCAGTGGAGCCGCTGGCTGAAACACACACACACACACACATCGTCATTGATATTATATTCTCTCTCACACACACACCTTCCTGTCTAAGCCTCTCAAATAGCGCGCGCGCGCACACACACACACACACACACACACACACACACACACACTCATGACACCATGAGTCACAAACTGCACAATGAACTAAATCACACATTACCACAGCACAATATCTGATCAAATAGACATGGGTAACAAAACAATAAGCACTACTACAGAATTATTTAAATTATTTTCATCACCAGTTTGTTTATTGTTATATATTTGTTTTATTTTCCACTTTTGTACAATTCACTTTATTTCTCATTCTTAGTACTTTGTTGTATTTTCCATATATGTGTCAAGCTTGAGTAAAGGAGTGAGCGAGTAGAAAAACGTAAGTTCGATTCTCGAAATTAGTGCAAAAGTGGAACTTTGACTCAAGTCACCACTGTGTTAATGTTTCTCTCACCTATTTGCCTGGTGTTTGGACTGACGTCCACGCTGGTGACAGAGTCTCTGTGACCCGCAAAGTGTCTCTCCAGGGTCGGCTCAACCTGCAACAAACCCCGCGTTGAAGGTGCATCGTAAATAACACAGACCTTGTGATGTATCGCCTGTTAAACACTCACACACGTGGCGCTCATTTTCTCTCCAGGACAAAGCCGAACCGTGTTGTTTTGCGGTGAAAATCCGAGTCGAGACTCGAGATGCTCATCAGTTAGTTGTGTGTACAAAATTACTTATTTTCTGGTAAAACTTTTTAAAACAACTTACAGACGTGGCCTTGAATAGTGTGAAAGGACGGTAAACCAGACCGGAAAAAAATGTCTATTTTCTCGGATTTAAAATCCCGAGGAAGACCGATAACAACAAGTCTTTCGTTTTACCCGCCGCCGTTAGCGCCTGCGCATGTGCAGAGATGTTGCGTTACGCCGACTTCTTAAAGGAGACGATTTCGCTGTGCTTTTTTAATCAATGTTTAACGTTAACGAAATTTTGCAGCAGGATTGATATGCAAATCACGTTGACGTCATTTATAAATGGAAAAATTTCACAAACATTTGGAAAATGCAAAATGGACATGGAATAACGTCGTCACGTTGTTTTTAAAGCGTGTCTCGTACATTATATTTCAAGTTAATCATACCAGCAGAATCAAGAACATTCAGTTCGTCCGAGGTTCAGTTTGTCTGTACAAGGACATCGATGTTTTGTGGTCTTTTGAGTTTGAGTGGGTATTAAAGTCTCGTTCCTCAAGGTGGCAGTAGCGACTTACTCTAACCTGAAGCCTTAACTGTCACGTTCTGATCAGTTGTCACGACCAGTTCCACTTCTCTTTCCTTCCAACACACGAGTATGCTTGTATTTAAATTTATGAAACTGTTTGTATTTATGAAACTGTATTTAGTCTGTAATAAAGACAATTGTTCTATATTTGCTGAAGATGATCACATCTAAAAGTTGTTTTTCATCGCTTTTTTGACGTATATTGAATCAGTTTTGTGCCAAAAATATTAAACGTAAATGTATAAAATTGGTTATATAGACATTGTTATAATTACTCATAATTTACGTAAGTAACTGCTTTGAGAGGAACTTGTTTGGGTTTGCTGGTTTTTCCTAGTTTTACTGGGCGAAGTTCCTGTTACTGTCAATTAAACATTCAATGAGGAAACTTATGGTATTTTAAAATGTACATGCTCATATACTTACTATCATCAGTCGATCCAGTTAATATTAAAGCCATCTGACTCTTCACCTCGTTGCTTTTCACGTTCAATCAACTCCAGTGATAAAACTCACAAGGCCAAAGTTTATTTAAATTACCAGAGAACTGAGACCTCCCAGGGTATTTCCTCCACGTCTTTATGTCAAAGGTGAACATTCACTTTAGCAAAACTGATGTCACAAAATGTATACAGAAGGTTTATGTAAAATATTACATATTGATCTTCAGTTGTTTCTGATTTTAGCATACACATTTTCTAAACTTTCTGAGCAGCTCAGTGACTTCAGAGAATTTATATTAGTATTATTACACGTAACACTAATTTAACAGCTATCACAGTTTTAGTAAAACATTTGTGTTTCTAAAAATCTCATTTGTATTGAGTCACATATAAACAGCATAATTGAATTAGACTCATAAATGTCAACTTCCTCATTCTTTATTTAAAACATTCTTAGAAAACTTAATAAAACCTTTTAGGGGAAAATTGAAAGTAATCACATTAAATTACAATCCAAATAAAAATGATACAGCATTTTAAAAATGCATGTGGGACTTATAGAGGCCTTTACGTCACAGTTGGGCCAAGAAAAATCAGTCACAAGCACAAGCAAACACCACAGAACAAATACTTATTAACACAAGCTAAATTAAACACCCACAAGAGGAAAACACCCAATTAGAAACAGAATAGAACCAAAACCAAATTGCCACCACTAAAACATGACTAAGACAGGAACTTGAAAAATTACTCAACTTTAGCTTCAACGTGTCTTAACCGTCTGCCATTGCAGACAGACAATAGAAACAGAATATGAGACAAGAAAGCAGAAGTCTAACCGAAGCTGAGTGACACAGATTTGAAAACTTTATTACTGGCATTAATAGACAATTTAGAACCATATCCCAGACAAAACAACGATGAAGCGTGAACTTCACATAACGAAACAGTGACATGACCACAACATCATTCTCACACACTGCTGGATCCTTCAAATATGCACAAAACCACAGACAGTAAATTTTTATAAATGTGTTTCTTATATCTCCACACAAAATGTGGATATTAATTTACATATGTGTATACACGTTTATAAAAGAAATTGTCCAAAACCCCACTGTCTGAATCCAAAGCAAACACACAACTTCCTGGCATAAACAGAGACTGATCTGGCCGGGGCGGCAATGTTCCATCCCACAATTCCCTGATAAAACCAAATCACATGCCTTGAAAAAGGCCGAATGCTTCAGATCTGCAGCACAAACCCATGATCTTATGATCCTAGCTGTAAACATGGCCTTCACGCTTTTAAACAACCATAAATAACTTTCAGAAACACATAAAATGAGACTGCTCTGAGTGGAAAAATGAATTCTTCCGTAGAAATGTGCTTTCCAGAAGCCTGCGTGCGGCTCTTTTGTCTGAGCGGGAAACAACATGGTTTCCAGTAGGTGTGGAGCTGTTGCTGTAAAACCTGAGCATTTCCTCTTGCTTCTTCCTCCGGCTGAACTAAGGGTTGGTCCAGCAAGACCAGTCTTGTGTTTCTGGTTTGATAATGATCTCTTGAAAAGACCAGAATTTTCCAATTGATGGATCTTTTTTCAAAGATCTTGCTTGTTGATAAATCCAAATCTTGGTCTGACTCATGTAAAGTCCGGCTCTGACTCACCTAATGAGATTTGTTTCATTGGTTGGAATGGCCAAACCTTTTCAGAATGCAACAACAACAAAAACAACAACAACAACAACAACAATAATAATAATAATACCAATAATAATAATAATAATAATAATAATACTTATCACTATTGTTGTTGTTATTATTATTATATTTCAATGTATGGGGAAAAAGTATCAATTGATCCACTTTCATCTTATTCCATTTCTGGGTCACATAGAGCTGGGGAGCTAATAGCAACTCTGGCTTTTCCTTTACAAAGAACTGTGATAACGTTTTTTAATATATAAAATATATATTGTTTTACATTAATTATATATACAATGTGAGATAAAGATAAAATATGCTATTGAAAATGGTTGCCTAACTTTTAAAACATTAAACATTTAAATAAATAAATACCAAACCTTTACTAAATCGTTATATACAATAGTTATTTATATCTAAACCCGTACTGTGTCACAAATTCTAATGAACTATTCGAAGAGGGGTAAGAATATAATGTGTGCGTGAGAGTGGGTCCAAAAATGTGTGTACGTGATGTGGGGCGCGTCACGGCTCCGTTCCAGCGCGCGCGTCAGATTCAGACAAGGGGAATGTCAAGGGTGAAAAGAGTTTTGTTCCTGGGTCTCAGCTGTGAGATCGCGGGTACCGATAGACACGATACAGCAGCACCTTGTGTGAAGCGGAGTAAACGAAGTCGTGCTTTCCGACATGATATTTCTCATTGAGAGCCGCTGACGGACAATACAGGCTGGACGATTCAATTTGGAGCTTGGCGAGTGTTTGAGTCATCGCGGCGGTGACGTCACCGGTGTGAATCACACACATCTTGTTTTAGCCACTAGACTTGAGTAAAGTTGCGCAGTGTTCTATTATTTTAGGAAATAATTGAATCGGGTGAGTAAATGAGAGTAGGTAAACGAAGTGGAGGTGGATGGAGGTGGGGTAAATAAGAGAGATTAAATGAGAGAAAAGCAGAAAGAGAGAGAGAAGGTAAATGAGAAAGAGAGTAAGGGAGCAGGAGAGAAGAAGTAAATGAGAGAGACAGAGAATGTAATTGAGAAAGCGAGAGAGTGAATAATAGAGGGGGGCAAAGAGATAGGTCAATGAAAGAGAGAGAGAGAGAGAGAGAGAGAGAGAGAGAGAGAGAGAGGGTAAATGAAAGAGAGAGTAAGAGGGAGAGATTATCTTCTCAAACCTCACGACCTGAATCCCTGTGTATGTGTGTGTGTGTGTGTGTGTGTGTGTGTGTGTGTGTGTGTGTGTGTGTGTGTTTGACATTTCTTCTCTTTGGCTCAGGGTGTTTTCAACAGACTAGATCAGATTTGAACAGATGGAGACGTTCTCTGACAAGAAGGATTATCGGCACTAAACCATCTGGTTAGAAACCTGTGTCGTTTTTCAGGTGACCTGACCACTGGTTGTCATACATGTGGGTCAGTGTGCCAGGTACATAAAGCTTGTGTTATAGACGTGATGTAGATCCATTATCACCCAATATTACAGCCAGAAGTAGGTCAGCCTGAAGCCCCCCACACCATTTCCCACCACGTTTACACGCCAGCGCCTCTTCAATACCTGGAGAACCGTTGTTAATGGTTAGGAACCTTTTCTGGGTCAAAAAACATTTCAGGAAAAAAAAAAACAATAATGAATCTGTTTGTAGCTGCTTCACACTTTATAATGTCCTGTCGTTTCAGTCTGACACTAGGCGATTCAAAATAATGCCAGTATTAAAGGGCTTTTGTAAAGGGCAGATAATGCCTCTGTAGTTGCATCTAAAATGTTTGTCCATCACAGTGAGGCTCAACCCAATAGAAACACCCAATAAAAAGTCAGGCATTTCTCTCTTATCACACATGACGTTGGTCCTTGAGACCAGTAAGTGTCACTTTGTGTTTGAGTGAGTGAGTTTAATGGAAAAGTGGCAAATAGAAAGTGTGCTTTGAATTTAATAATAATAATTTTAATGCATTTTATTTTAAGGAACTCAAGGTAATCCATTTTAAAAGATAAGTGCAATCAAATGAAAGCTAGGACCAGGAACACAAAATGATGACATCTTGGAATGATGACTTAAGAGTGTAAGGCATGTATTGTGATTGTGTGCCTGTTTATACAGATTGAATGTTGTGGGAGAGATCTGATATTACATGAGTCTGGTTCCATAGTTGGGGAGCTAAGTGGCTTTATGCTCGGGCCCCTGTAGTTTTCACAACACACATAAACCCAGAGGAGAGGGCAGCCTTAAGCCCTGGTGCCTGGCAATCATGTAGGAGTCTTGCTCAACGACAGTTGTATAACAATCCTGCCTAGTTGTGACAAGATAACAACGCGAGCAAAGTAGTTTACATTTCAAAGCGCGAGCAAAAACTCATTACAAGAACACGCGTCTTATAATTGCATTTATGAAAAATAAACAGAGCAAAGCACATTTATTTAAGTAAAGCAGATTGAGTTGTGGACTTTGCTCCGTGCAAACACGCTAGAAGAGGTCTCACTTTATATTGCACTGTCCGTGTAAAAGAGCGACTGTTGCATCTCAATTAAATCTCAACCAAACACACTGGCTGCTGTTCAAATCGATTCCAGTTTAGTTTCACGTAACTTGTACCCCAATAATATTTAAAAGGTAAATACAGACAATTATTAAGAAAATTGATAGTTATATAGGCACGCATTTGAACAAAAGATTTGACACATTTCACTACATGTTGTACTACGTATAATTTGTATGTGACAAATAAAATTTAAATTTAAAGAGAATTAATTTAAAAATGTTTTAAAGTGAGGGGAGTTTGCCAAAGAAAAATAATTTAAAACCTATAGGTAAACCGCAGCTTTTTAAAAATGCATTGATAATGAGTTACAAAAGAGACAAATCAACTCTTTTTAGACGTTTATTCTCTGATCTGATGTACATTATGAATATAAATTTTGTCTGACATCAGCACGTGTCATGATGGAGGCGGGGTCAGGCGCAGGCCGATATGGGTTGACTCAGGCCGCTGAAGTAGGATTTTTCCCTCTCGCTCATCAGCTCAAAGTGCAGCGGCTGGCGGCAGAAGTTACATTCAGCGGACGAGTGCGGTTTCAGCCCCAGTCCTGCCTCCTTCCAGGTCTGAGTCAGCTTATCTGTGCAGAGAACATCACCGTTGTCAATAACGACCACGAATCCTGGGGCAAACACCGTGTCATACCTACCCACAAAATACTTCATCATCTGTGGCGTGTGGTGCGGGGTGGCGGCGATCCGCAGCATCTCTTCTCCGCGCGGGACAGTGGGATAGTTGATGGCCTGAACATAGATGTTGTAGCGACTCATCATGATGTCACACACCAACGTGTTCTTCTCCGCATCCGCCACCTGATGGGAACAGAATCAGACAAGCTTCGGTTAGAACTCATGCGGGAGACCAAACAACCGTTTCACCAAACTGATCTCACTCTACATTAGCACAACTCAACAAGCCTTTGCTCTTATCAAAACAGTGAGGTGCGGACAGGGAACATCGCATAGAAACAAAGTTATTTTTCATTTACCTTCACCATTTTATTCCCCGGTCCTGTACTAAACAGAGACGTGAGGTGAGGCAACAGATAAGCCTCACCATCATGCCGTCTCTGCAAGTAGTTATTAAAACATTTTTAAAACTAAACTTCCATAGTTTATCTGATGTACATAAAGTACAGTGTTTTATATAATCAACAACTTTGTGTGTGACGTGTTTCTAGCGATATGTTGTTCTAAAACAGCCCAATAGGGAATAGGTGTGGCAGTTCTCCTGCATGATGCTAGGGGGCGTCGCCCTCACCGCACCTCACTGTAATCAAAGTACAACTGATTTACAAGTTCAACACATAAATCATCTGGAAAGCCCGAGTATGCCGTCCGCACGCACCCGCACTGGAATGATGTGGCTGGGGCAGTGGACCACCGGTAGACCGCTGTCCATCAGCATCTGGCGCAGAAGCTTGACGTTGCACTGGTGTTTGCGGCGTAGAGAGCGTCCTTCTTCACTCTTGAGCACCTGGACGGATGCGCGAGCCCCGGCGAGCAGCATGGGCGGAAGAGATGTGGTGAAAATGAAGCCGGCGGCGTAGGAACGAACCGTGTCCACCAGGGCGCTGCTGCTGGCGATGTAGCCACCCACACAGCCGAAGGCTTTTCCTGTGAAAACCGCGGAACAACACACAACATCACTAGTGCTCACAGACCAGTAGAGTGACAAACAGAACTTAATGGTTAAACACTGTATTTGACTAAACTAACTCAAACACTAACTCTACTTTTTAAAACTACTAACACTACAATTTAGTAGCTAGCATGCTACAACAAGTAGAGAACAAGCTGCTCATTAGTAGCTAGCAGTGGTGTAATGTACTTGAGCAAATGGACTTTGTTACTTTAGATACTGGATCCTATTTATGAGCTTTTACTCAAGACTTTTACTCAAGTCTTTCTTGGAATTGGCCACTTGTAAGTTTTCATAGTCAAGTCAACTTGACTAACTAGTAACTAACCTAACATTTACCAACCTACTTTACCAACACACTTGTCACTAACAGGCTTGTTTTTTGCATTAATCTAAAAGCGGTTGATAATATCCCACGAGTCTTGTTTCCACTGAAGCGGCGTGGAGACAAACACGGGCCTGTGAGCACGTCTCAGCCCAATTCATGGCCACAGATCGGCCTTCTGGGAAAATCAAGGAAAACCAAACAACAGCTCTGGTTTCCTGGCAACTAGATATCAGCATTAATGAGCTCACCCAGCGTCCCAGAGATAATGTCCATCTTGTGCATGACACCATCACGGTCACCGATCCCGCCTCCTCTGGCTCCGTACAGCCCCACTGCGTGAACCTCGTCCACAAAGGTGATGGCGCCAAACTGATGCGCGACGTCGCACATCTCTTCCAGCGGACACACAGCCCCTGACGGTACAAAAGACGTCAGCATGAGAAACCCACTCGAACAAAGAGCTTCTCTCTCACCGTCCATCGAGTGCACGGTTTCAAAGGCCACGATCTTGGGTACGGAGGGATCCGATTTCTCCAGCAGTTCACGTAGATGGCTGGGGTCATTGTGACGGAAGATGAACTTCTTGGCGCCGCTGTTCTTGATGCCCTGAATCATGGAGGCGTGGTTTCCCGCATCCGAATAGATCTCACAGCCTGAAAAAACCATAGAAGCCAGTGTCAAACATTACCACTTAAAATACGTTTCCTGTCCACCTTAAAATAAGGTGTAATAAAAAACTTAATATTTTGGTTTATTACAATAAAGATTATAGTTTGTATTATTTTTAATGTTAAATTCAACATCGCCTCAGACAAAGAGATGGATCTCAGATGGATCTCAGGGANTCTTGGCCAGCGTGAAGAGTGTGGAGTCGTTGGCCACGAAACAGGAAGTGAACAACAATGCAGCATCCTTCCCGTGCAAGTCCGCGAGCTCGTGCTCCAGCTCCACGTGAAACTTACTGGTCCCCGAAATGTTCCGAGTCCCTCCAGCCCCGGAACCGTGATTTTGTAAAGTGTCCCTGGTGGAAAATTATAATTTATGATTTTTGACAATATTCAATTTATTGTATTTTATTATTATTTATTAATACTTAATCCAACTTAATGAAATGGCATGATTTTCATGCTGAAAGAGCTGATGTTGCAATCATCCATTTTTTTGTTTGGTTTATTTTTGGCAAAACACTATATGCATCACAATGTTGGTGTTCAGTTCCTTACATTATGGTCTGCACGACCCGCGGGTGACGGCTCATGCCCAGATAGTCATTGCTGCACCAGACAGAGACATTTCTTTTGAGTGACAGGGACTCCGAATAATCATCTGCCATGGGGAAGTCCGTGGCTTTCCGGTTCACCGTCTTAAACACGCGGTAGGTGTGATCGTTCTTCTTGGCCTCGATCTGCTTTTCAAAGAACTCATCGTAGCGAAAGTTGGAGACAGCTGAAAGAGAAGAGCTGATGTGAAGATGCTCTCATGAGGGGAAACGTGCTTCAGCAGCATCGACTGACCTTTAGGCATGTTCTCCTGCAACAGGTGGGACACCCTCGCTGGACGCTGCTTCATTAGCTTCTTCATCAGGTTTCCTCCGGCCTTGCTGTCCTTCTCCAAAGGACTGAGCTCAGATGGAGAAACGTCTGCAAAGCAACAACCTTTGTGAGTCCAAATGATGTTATTATTGGTTGTATAGTTTTATTTCTGCACTTCGAAACCAAAAAATGCTTTTCACATCGTACACTCACATCTTCAATGAAGCGGCAAAAATCATCTAGAAGATGCTGTAATTATCCTGCACTGGGGTCTTCAGGAGTTCAGGCGCTTTTAGCTTACTTCGAATTTTTTTGGAGATACAATGCATTATGCTGCCCTCCAAACTGACCACATAGACGTGAAGCTCCGCCTTTCTTCCAACAAAACTACTCTGATTGGCCACAAGTCAAATGCTGGTTAATTTGTAGCCATAAACAGCTGACAACATCGACACTAGCTGGATAATACAACCATAAGATGGAATAAAACGAGAAGACCAGACAAAAGAAAATTTAAATGGTTTTAGGATATATCTTAGTTTTCATATCTTGGGGAAAAAAAAGCCTGAGACTTCCACACAAACCTTTGCAGACCGTGCGAACTTCAGAAACGTCCTCCTGCAGGATCATACTGGCCTGCTTCACCACGCCACTGTTCATCTGGCACATCTCGGCGGCCAGAAACGGACACTTGGAGGCCTGAGCAGGAGCAACAGCAGCCTCCTTCACTTCTGAAACAGAGAGAAATGACACTCACTTTACTACAGTACTACATCCTGCATTCTGATCAAAGTGGAAAACGTTTTGAAATATTTATGTATGTTTGATTAAAATTATCTTTTTCAATATGCAATCATAAAACTATTTAAGCGATGTTTCAGAAATCAAGTCATTAACCAATTTCACCTTGACATAAACATTGTTAAGTGCTGTGACTATTTAAATGTCAACGGACAGATACTGCAGGCTGTGTAGTTACGTGACCTTAATCACGCAGCGAGAAATCAGACCCAGCCTATGCGCTGTCGGGCAGAACAGCATGTTGCTTTTGTTAAAGGTGTGTGCAAAAACACACACAAATTCAGATCGACTCAAAGGAAGAGCACTCTTCAAGATTTTCATCAATAACAAAAAAAGCCTTTGTGTTTACATTGAGAAAGACTGTCGAAAATGAATCTTGATGACCTTTCTTCTACCATTACAAATTCTTGATAACTTTCATTCTCAGATCATTTTCTTTTGCTGAAGCAGAATCTCTATTATCTCTAAGCAAAGAGTAAAAAAAAATCCAACAGACATTAATTAACAGACTGACAGAGGCCGAAGAACAAACAGACCGACCTTCATTGGTTGGAGTTGTATTTTCCACCTTCTGGAGGTTGATGGAGGTGGAGCAAACAGAGCGAACCAGCGGCTTGGAGGCCAGGTCCATCATGACCGGGCACTTCACCGCGTACGCCACTAGTGACTTCCTGGTCTGCTGCAGAAAGCTCTGAGGGACACGGGAGAGGAAAGGGCAGCGAACGATGGCGTCCATGATTGATTGTCCGCAACTGGAGAAAAACAGACTGGTTTAATAAAGCAATCAGCCGCTGCCGTGCATTCCAGCTCCTGAAAATCAGATTATCTGGAAACACGGCTCCACACACCCACACACACAGAAAGAAAAAAAAAACAGACTTCAGTTCACACGGGTTTGGTTTAGAAAAGGATCAGATGTTCTTCAGGAATCAAGAAACAAAGAAAGTCATTTAGCTGAGGATTATCTCCATGTTCTGCTTCAAACTAGGACATTAAGGAAATAATCACGCTGACATTTCAGCCTTCAGGCGGAACCTTTGAATATCATGTTTTTCCCTGAATTCAAACCACAACTTTAGTGTCGCTAACACCATAACATAGGGCTGGAGTAAAGAACAACTGTATTGTGTGTTTTTAGTGTCTGAAACATTAATGTGCAGCATACAGTTTTGCAATAATATTCAGAAATGTATGGTAATTACTAGTTAATAACCCAAATCGGTGCAAAAATAAATCAACTAGAAAATGGGCAATGCTGTCTTTATAAATGCTAGTTAAAAACCAAAATTCGTTCGTACACAAATAAGAGCCACTTGTTGGTCCAGTTTGAAAAGAATGACAATGATCTAATCGTCCCTGTCAGAAACACCTGTGTGAGGCATGATGGGAAATAAAGAAAAGACTGACCATGTAGAGAAGAAAAAATCGTCTCACTCACAGAGGCAATCTCGATAAGGAACACACACAGACAGAGAGAAGAGGAAGAGAAAATTTAATTCAATACAAACACACACACGCACGCACGCACGCACGCACGCACGCACGCACGCACACACACACACACACACACACACACACCTAGAGGAAGAGAAAGAAAATACGATACACACACAGGCGTAGTGAGATTAATAGTTTAGATATTCATCGAAATAGTTACGGAGTGATTTTTCAGTATCTGATGTAAAAAAAAATCGCAAGACTGAAAAATAATCTTCCCAACTACACACGAAATGATCGCGTGACGAGACACCGATACCGACGTGTGTCGTGGTTAGTTGAGTACGGCCTCACCTCAGTTATCGCTGAAACTAATCCTGTTTCAAACTCAAAGAGATGTCACACCGGAAACCAGAAGTAAAACAGATGTTTGCGGCCTGTGGGGATGCGCGAGATGTCGTTATCCTTCACTGAGGACGAACGAGAGGGCGAGGGGACGCGAAGGATTATATTCAGCTCCGGCCAGAGCAAATATCGCGAGATTCTCTCGCCCGTGTGACGTGTGCACGACGCTCCTATAGAAAACGGACACGCCCATTTCCTCAAACGGAAACCCCAACAATAATAAATCTTAGAGTTTATAGTCTTTACAGATGTAATTCATCAACGAACACTAGAACAAGATTTGTATTAACTGTATATTCTATATAATGTAATGTAATGGTGTTTTACGAATTTTGCTGTGTCGCTTTCAAAAAGATTACAAAGAGCCGTCTAGTTTCTGTTTATTGGTTGAGTTTTTGATATAGTATTATATAAACAAATAAAATAATCAATTTTAATGGGTTCTATTTTCAATTATTTTATCGGTAAAATGTAAAACGTGATGAAGTGGGACATCTAGTGGTAATTAAACCGTATTAGCCTGGTCGCCACCTGGTGGAGATGCTCATTTTGATTCAAATAAATATCATTAAAGTTACACAGATTATTTCCAATGTATTAAGTACCAATTCGAATTATTACAAATATGTTTTAACGACAACCACTAATTTCTACAACGATCTATTCCGTGTAATAAAGTTTGTTTTAATCGGCAGAAAATACATCCGCTATTAATTACTACTATGCGACAAATCATACGTCAGAATGACAACAACGCGATCTACAGAAACATATATACTATAATTCAACAAATATGAAATGTAAGAAATTCATAGCAATAAAACAAAATAAAGGTTCAACCGTTGACTGGCGTTAAAAGTTGGTGCCAACTATTCCGTGCTTGTGTGCGCGCGTGCACCTCACCAGTTGAATTAGTTATTTGCAGAGCACAAATTCCTACTGTGGTTTGACAAGTGCACATTGCCCCAAAGCTTCAGCAGACGGGAACTGAAGATGGCGTTCGTGATGCAGCCCGGAGAATAACCGCAGTTGCACTGTCGCAAACACGCACGAGGGGCCTGTCAATTGCCAAACTGTGGAGAAGCTGCTGGTTCTGTGAACGTGATTTGACCCATCAGAACTCATGACCGACGCCGTGTTTCAGGCTCCTAAACGGCGGCCAAGGATTTACGACACATTCGAAGCACCTCTTCCAGTCTCGTGGAGCGGGGAGACGGAAGATCACGTCATATACCGAGCGGAACTGATCGGGAGTCACGTCCTAGTCACGCAGCCCGCTCACATGCACGCGCTTTACCAAAGGGTAAGCGGGATGGAATTATGATAAGACACCGCAGATCTCAAGAGCGTGACTGCAGAAATCCGGTCATTCCACCTTTCATGGCTAACCTTTCATCAGCATTTCTTTCCAGGAACTTTGTTGACACTTTATTTAAAAATGTCATACCTAAAAAACACCAATTTTTTATACTCGTATATATA
>SOMO01000031.1:375539-390064 GCA_028128575.1 Paedocypris carbunculus | reverse complement strand
GTGTGTGTGTGTGTGTGTGTGTGTGGTGTTGTAAGAGTGTGGTCTCACCACTGTGCGCTGTTTGTTGGGCAGATAGACTCTGATGGTGGAGTCTGGGATGCGGCCATCGTCAGACAGTCTGCGGAAGGAGAATGTTTTCAGAACGGACGGAGACGTGACGGTGTCCTGGAACATCAGGCCCTGACTGACGCTCCTCCACGCTCCCTGAATGTGATCCATTCCTGCACACTGCAGCCCTCTGCACATACAATATAACATTATAACACTCACTAACATTATATATAACACTATAAATACATAGAACACTAACATTATAACACACACCACCACACGATGCACATTAATGGCAGGCTTATATGATAATGAACAACGGCCACATCTCTAACAACCAATAAGGTTAAACTCTCACAGCCATTGGCTTCGGTCATTCCACTCCAGAGTAGCACAGCTCAGTCATGCTTTTTAAATAACAAATATTATTTTAAAATGTTCAGTCTCAATTTTATAATTCCATCAATGCAAAACGATATGGCATTTGATTTTTTGTTTCTGAAAAATGCAATTGATGCACCATCTGATGTGAAAAAAGACCATTGATAAACTCACTTCGCACTTTGTTGTCTCTACATTTGCAGACTCGTCCACTGACATGCATTTAATATGTCACTGAAGGTGAAGATCTGACATGACAGTATGTGCCATGTTTTATGTTTAGTGATAAAAAAGCTGTGGTATAATACAGCATTTGATTAGTCACTCACAAAACACAAACACTCTCCCACTCAAATTCTCTCTCTCTCTCTCTCTCACACACACACACACACACACACACACACACACACACACACACACACACACACACACACACTTTCTTTCTAAAGAGTGTAAACCGTTTTGTATAGTAAAGAGTTTTCTAAAGAGTGTTAAGTAAAGTAATCGTTACTTACAGATCGGCGCAATTTTAGTTCGATGGTCGACGTAAATAAACAAAGAGTTACATCAAACATTTACGGTTAAACATATTGGCGATAACTTATTCCTTATCACCACTAACGAGTTTTAACAATCTAGTTGACGGTGTTTAGTGTCGCGATAGGCAATTACATTAATAGGTTCGACGTTGGAAGACTAGTTATCCAGACTTTGCCTGACTGAGGCTAAAGAGGATTATCCGTCAGCTCTTAACCAGATTCAACCGTGTTTACAAACACAGATGTGTTAGTTCAATGATCGCCGCGGCTCCACAAACGTTAATCACACTCCACGCGAACGCACATGACCGGGACATTCGCATTTCACTTACCAAAGAAAGTTGTTGAATTGTTGATCCGCCATGATTATCGCTGAGGGAGAGTGTGTGACGGCAGAGTGACGTCATCCCATCCGTCACAATCGCGTCCGCGTCGCGATAAAATATAACCCTAGCGTTCGTGGATTAAACAAATAGTTTGAATTTCGCATCGTTTAATTAACTTTTGAATTAGTCAATATACTGTATATATTTTAAACTAGTTTATTCGTATTAAATGTAAAGCCTACTTAGTAACAATTAATATTATTCATATTACGTAATATTATTTATATTAAGTATTATTACTATTATCACTGCCAGTATCATTCATCCGCGTTAACCGTTATACATCCGTGGACAAAAAATACACTCGTGAAAAAATTACAGCTCTCCATATAAACGAAAGTTATGTGGTTAAATAGCGACATCAGGTGACCAAACACCCGGTGCTGCTGTACAGAACAGTATTTTTAATTTTTACCATTAAAAATAATAATGGTTCAATTGATAAAGCGGTACACGTAATATTTAAGTGATACTGTCACGTTTGAAATGATTGTTTATTCATTTTTACTCCAGTACAGTACATATTTCACATGTTATAATTAATCTGTTTTATTGTACACACGGTATTTCGTCATTTCCTTTCAATTGAGTTCTATTTATCGTGTTTTTTTTAATGTCCAGTTTTCACTGCATGTTGTATTTGATTGTGTGTGTGACCATTAAAAAACGGTCTTAAGATGACAATACAGTAATTCTGCGTGATTAAACTGCTCCGCTCACGTGTCCTGACTGAGTGTCTGCGCTGTGAATGGACCGTGTGTGAAGCGGAGCGACGGGGCCGTGTGCAACTCGCGGTGGGCGGGGCAGTAGGTGTCGGCCATGAGCGTGCGTGCAGTGTGCAAACCGCGTGTGGCGCAGCGCAGAGAGGAGGAACCGAAAATAAACAGCAACGAGTCACGTCGTCGAGGTGAGTTCCCGAAAATGGCTAAAAATGCGTGTTTAAACACGGTGCCGGAGACAGTCTCTGCTCATTAGAAGCACCAAGCATGTGTTCCTCACACGGACGGCTAAGCTTGATGCGCTCGGTGATGTAAAGGAGCGAGGGTTTGTGACGGCGCACCTTGGCCTACTGCGACAGGCTGCGAGCGGGAAACTCGCGCGTCTCTGTGGCCGACCGCCGCTTCGCTGAGGCGCCGACTCGATTTAGCGTAATACGGGGAATGATCGAGCATTTTGTGGAAGGGTCGGTTAAATGTCGGCGCGACACCCGAGGATGAGAGTGAACGAGCCACATGACCACCAGTTCATCATGTTTTTATCTCCAGCGGCGCGCGCTCGCTCGCGTGCGTGCGTGCGTGCGTGCGTGCGTGCGTCCGTTAGTGGGTGCGTAAAGATGCACGAGCGACGAGCGCGTGCTGGTGGCGGCCGAGCGCGGCGAGCGACATACACGCGCTGCCTATAGTGACCGGATGTGTCGCTCGCAGATCGACGGATAATGGCCGGGTTTTGTCGACGATCGGCTGCACACCTGAAGGTCGATTTAGACTCTATTAGCGATGTTTGATTAGAGAAACACGAAATGTGGCTAAATTTGACCAATCTCTTATAAACCGTGTCTTTTTTTTATAAACGACTTATTTGTGAGTTGGTCCTTTTTGAGAGAGTAGAATTGGCTTCAGCCTTGGCCCGTCAGAAGTTTTAATTGAGGCAAATGATGTGTAATCAACTCAATCAAATGGTGGTTTAAATTAAGGCCAAACATGTATGCTCTTTATTGTTAAGGTAAATTAGCATATGTTTAAGAAGCACATGCTCACACATATCCGTTTAAATCACGTTCCAGTTTGCCGAATTACTTGTGCTAGGTTTGAAAACTGAATTGCTAAGTAAACTTTTGCAGACACTTAATAATCATATATATGCTGATTTTGTTTTTTTCAGTGAGTGACTAGTTATTATTTGGCTGTGGATGGTGTGTTATTTGCCCTCACGAATCTTCTCTCTCTCTCAGTCGTAGGTTCAGTCAGAGGACTATGAGCAGCAACGAGTGTTTTGGTTGTGGCCGTACGGGTCACTGGATCAAGAACTGTCCGAACGCAGGCCGCGGCCGTGGAAAAGGCCGGGGACGGGGCAAGGGTGAGAGACTAGTTTTTTCTTCTCCTCGGGGCGAGCGAGGACTGACCGCTCTCTCTTTCTGGCAGATCTGTTCTGCTACCGATGCGGAGAGCCGGGTCATGTGGCCAGAGACTGCGAGAGAACCGAGGACGGTAGGATGTGGCCCAGCATCTCTGTCTGTGTGTGGGACGTTTTGGAGGTTTGACCCAGTGTGTGTTTTCAGCGTGTTATAACTGTGGCCGAGGAGGTCACATCTCACGCGACTGCAAGGAGCCCAAGAAGGAACGGGAGCAGGTGTGCTACAACTGCGGCAAGGCCGGGCACATGGCCCGCGACTGCGACCACGCCAATGAGCAGAAGTGCTACTCCTGTGGCGGCTTCGGACACATCCAGAAGGGCTGCGAGAAGGTCAAATGCTACAGGTGACGAGCACCACGCCAGCTTTACCCCAACACGTCCTCACACAGGCACTCTGTCTTGCTCTCTGTGTGTGTGTGTGTCAGGTGTGGTGAGATCGGGCATGTGGCGGTGCAGTGCAGTAAGGCGAGTGAGGTGAACTGCTACATCTGCGGCAAGTCTGGTCACGTGGCGAAAGAGTGCACCATCGAGGCCACGGCCTAACGCCGCCTCCTCGCTTGCCCCTCCTTTTTCTGATTGATGGTTGTATTATTTTCTCTGAATCCTCTTCGCTGGCCAGCGGTCGGCCGCTAGAGGCTCTTCCCAGGCCAGTGAGCTCTTGACATGTAAAAGGAGGAAAGGGGTGGAAACGAAAAAACTTTCCACTTTCTGCATTTAATACAAAAAAAAGTTTCTGTTTAGTTTGGTAGAGGTGTTGCGTATAATGCTTTGTTCAAGATCCCCCTTTCCGTGCCACTGGTGAACAGGGATGTGTGAGTGGAGAGGGAGGACGTGTGTCGCTCTGAGGCCTGCTGCCATGCGCCTCAGACGGATCAAGAAGAAGAATCGTGTTTAAAAACATCTACAGGAAAATTCATCAAGTAAAAAAAAAAAAAGAAGCAAACAAGTCAAGGGAGCAATAGCTTCAGAATGATTTGATTTTTATTTTGTGTTTGGTTAATGAGTTAGCGATTGAGTGAATGACCTGAACCAGCAACACGACACACAACACGGCGTCTGCTCCAACCAGGCCCAACCTGTGGCTGCGTGGAGACACACACACAAACATACACGTGTATTATAAACTGTACGACGGTTTCAGGAGCTGCTGTATGTCTCGGCGTGTCAGCAAGGACTAAACTGCTAGTTAACCTGCTCGGGACACCCAGTTTAGGTTCTACTCAAGCTGAAGACTTCCAGAAAATAACAAAAGATGAAAAAAAAGGGTCATAACAGATTTGGAGTTCAGATAAAAAAAAGGTGAATGTTTTCACAGAAATCAAAATGTTATTTTTGTACAATATCACTAAAGAAAGATTCATTTGCTTGTAGTCAGTTCTAGGTGGGAAGGTGAATGCAACTGAAGTTTAGGACAGAAATGTTGTTTTAAACTCAATAAATCTGGAGGAGGAAGGGGAGAAAGACTCGACTCGTTCTTGATGCTTTTTCTGCACAACATAATCGCTTCAACGGACACATTTTTCTTGTAGATTTCAATTTAATTGTGGAACAGTTAAATACTATTTCTAATTTGAAGAGCACATCTTTGGAGTAAAGATTTTTTTTGGCTTCTATAGTAATGTTTAATATATGTAGCTGTACAGCAGTGTTTCCTTAAATAATATTTAAAGTTTGAATAATAACTATCAAAGTATGTTAAAAGTCGAAGGAGCGTTTCTAAAGTGCTTTTCTGAGGCTAGCAGCTGCTCCGCGGGGAATCGATGAACCGAGACTGGCAAGCGGGTGAGTTTCTGCGCTAAATTATTCAAGAGTGCGAGAGGATTCCGTTAACAAACGACTACTTTCACTGTCTTCCCAGCGCTTGCTCGTTTCGGGACACTCATCGAGCACAGATTATTCTGAAGGAAACACAAGAAAACGACGGTTTTGGCTCATGATTGACAGGCAGTTTGAGCCGCGGACGCACCGGCGCAGAAGCCGCTTTATAAGGGCAAAGCCGAGAGCAGCTGTCCGGCGCCGCGCACGCAAATAACCGCAGGTCAGAACGACTCGACACTGCGCATGCGCACGGACCACACGCCATCACACGACAACTGCTCCGAATGTAAATCAGTCTCTTTGTGGATCTACTGGTGCCGATAGTTTGTTTTGTTCAAGATAAAATCAAAATCTCGATTTCTTTTTGCAGTGAGGAAACGTTCTAGGGGTTTATTCAGACGCGTCTGGTTTCTCAGACTAAAGCACTTTATTCACGGTAAATTTGATCCTGTTTTATTGCACTTCAGAAAGTGCAGACGAGACATTGAAACGTCCTGTTGGTTTTGTGATTCTTTTTTCGTCAAACACGCTTTTATTTGGATATTTTAAGTTTTGGCTCCGGATGCACAATTTTTTTTCTTTCAATCCGTTTGTATAACTTTTATTGTAAAAACAATTATTGTGTATTTATAATTAGTACATGTTTTAATTATCCAACATACATTATGTTACATTACTGTAACTTGTGTTTGCAGATATATTCTCTAATAAAGTCATTCTTTCAGATATCTACAGAACATGTCCAAGCTGGAGTTTTGTACACACACTATAATAGGGAGTATGTAATTTATAAAACACAGACATGTTTATTGTGTTAAATGTTGTGCATTTTATCATGGAACATACACTGGATCTACACATTGTATATTTTACAATTTTACCTTTACTCACTGAACATTTGAGTTTTATAAGTGCGGGAACACACACACACACACACACACACACACACACACACACACAGCATAATGGAGTTTAAGTTGTTCTTTTGTAGTGTATTAGTGAACATCTACAAAAACTAAATATATTCCAGAGTGAAAACCAAAAATGAGTAGGCACAGAGGTGAGCGCACACACAATCAGAAGTGAGGTTTGATCTTCAGGACGTCATTGTTGGTTTCCATCACAACACTCTCAATACGGCGGTGGAATTGCTCCAGTGAGTCGAGGATGCAGTCGTAGATCTCCTGAGAAGAGAGAAGGAGGTGTGAGGAAGGTCCGACAGCAAGAGGCTCTTCAGCTTCAGCACCTGTGCTTCCTGGCTTCTGTGGCTGCACGTCTCCCGCAGCTTCTGCATCTTCTCCTTCAGCTGCTTGCTCTCACGGCTGGTGTCTTCCATCAGCTTCACCACATCGTCTCTCTTCAAGTGGATTCCATCATAGTCTCTGAATTACACAGACAAAAAAAAGGACAGTTTCAGATTGTAAATTGTGCGTGTATGAGAAACTGACCTGTAGATGTGTTTGATCTGCTGGTCCTGCAGCTCCTTCTTCTGCTGATGGCGGATCTGTTGTTTAGACTGTTTGTGGACTCTCATGTTCATGGTTCTCTTCAGCTGCTCTTCTTCACTGATCAGAGCCTTCAGCTCCTTCTGGTGCATTTCTATCAGCACACCCGTTTTCTGCATCTACACACCCACACATACATACATACACAACCCTTCACTGTACGTGTTCTTTTATGCTGGTTTTATGTGTTTGTGTGTGTGTGTGTGTGTGTGTTGGTCACCTCCTTTTTCTGCTGAGCACCCTTGCACATACTGTCCTGTAGCTCATGCAGCTGTTTGAGGAACAGTACAATTTCGGTCTCCAGCTGAGTGGCACACTGAACGTAGGTCTGCAGCTCCATCAGACGCTCCTCAGACAACACCTGACACACACATCTCAGTATAAATCACCTTGGTCTTTCAGGTTATTTTGAAGCAGAACACTGAAAAAACCTTTGAGTTCTTGATGCTCCTGACGTTCTCCTTCATCCTCTCCATCTGGGTCTTCAGCTCCTCAGGAGACTCCACAATCTGAGACTTCAGCATGTTTATCTCGTCCTTCAGAGTCGCCACGTCCAGCTTCCTCTGACCCTGAGCAGACACAAGTCAACAAACCATTAATATAATTTCAACCTTGTATAGCTAGTTTAAAACCAAAATACACAGGGGCCCAAAACTCAGACAACTAGGTCATTTAAGAAAACACAAACTATAAAAAAAAAAAAAACATAGAAATGGTTTTAATAAAAAACACAGATCTGGCCCTGGACCTTGAGTTTGACACTTGTTATAAATCAATGCAGCACACAGTGAAATTAGATGTTTCTTTTGGACCCTGGTGGAACATTAAACGTATAAAAATGTACAATGTAGAAGACCCAAAGGGCAAAATAAACTAATATATTACAAGGCCAGCATAAGTACAATGCAACAATAGACACACCAACAAGAAAGCACAACGAGGTGAGTGTTAATTAGGACAAGAATAAAAATATGCAAAGTGGCTATGTCATTGGTGTCATATACATGAGCAACTAAGAGAGTATGTAAATTTGGGCAAGGGTAAAAGTGTGTGAGCAGACAAAACAACAACAACAACAACAACAACAAAAGAAAATACACACCAGTTTCTGAGATAATTCAGCATATTGTGCCTTGCCTTGAGTAATCATCTCCTTCAATGTGTTCTAGAGGGAGAAAAAGAAAGAGATGACACTTTAGAACGGGGGACAAAGGTGTGTGCGTGTGTGTGAGAATGTCTCACCGACTGCTGAAACTTGTTTTGGGTGCTGATGGTCAGTTCGTTCCGGGCGTTCGACAGTTCTCTCTCTTCCGCCTGCTGCTCGGGTGGAACGGTTCTGGAACAGGACACACAACCACTCATCATGATTCCTCAAGAGCCAGTCAGAAGCAGAGGAACACTCACGTCAGCTTCTCTATCTTCTTCTCTGCCTCCTTGATTTCCCTGTTGCAGGTCTGGAGTCGCTCCATGTCGGAACGCTGGGGAGCACAACACAAGCCTCAGGTCACAAAAGAACACGCATGCACGGCACATTGCATCATCTTACAAATCTGTAGCGGTGGGCGACTATCGTCTCCAGCCTCGATTTCCTGAAGTGAAGAAAGTTCTGGATTGCACTCAGTATAGTGATGGTCCGTTTCAGCTCTGGTCAGTACAAAAAAAGTGTTGAAAGACAATAGCAGAGACAGATTAAAAAAGAGACAGTGACAGAAATAGTCAGAGAGCAACAGAGAGAGAGAAACAGAGAAAGATGGACTAAAGACCAAGACTTAGACAAAGTGAGTAACATAGAAATAGAATGTAACAAAAGATAGAAAGAGAGAGTAAGCCAGAAAGAATGATAGAGACATTAGAGAGCGATAGAGAGTGTGTGTTGCTCACTGGGGTTCAGTAGGTCACTCATGAGGAAATCATACACGTGACAAACAGGCATGAACTTGCACCTGAAAGAAAATACAGACACATTCAGAACAAAACAACAAATGTTCACAGTGCGATAGGAAATCTGCCTCAGCACAAAAGCGTCTGAAATACTTACATCCGCATATAAACGCTCAAGATAGGAGTGACCCACTCATACAGCATGGGATTCTGGGTGATCAGCTGAAAACACAACAACAATGACTACTAAGTGAGTGATCGAGTAAGCAAGAGGTGATGTCATCAATCTGACCTGCTGTGAACTCTCTGGTTGAAAGGGAAACAGCATCTGTAAAATCCTCATGTAAAGTCTTTGGACTTGTTCCACCTGCAAAAGTGTTGATGGATCTCAGTTGCCTTCACAACACAAGTTCTTTTCACACAACAATTTTCCATAATAAATAATGTGAGAATTTTTAAATATGAAAAGAGAGAAAATGAAATTTCACATCCACGAGTTATAGGTTTGATTTACAATCCATGATCCCTTTTTTGACGGCATTCTAAAAGATCCACAGAGATTCCAAAACAAACAATTTCGCAATGAAAACACATCATTAAAATTTACACCTGGGGTGTTTATTCTTTGATTAGCTGAGCTATTTTCTTTCAAAGGTAAATGTGTGAATTTCCAACCAGGTTGGATACAAACGTTAGGTTCACCTTGGGATTGGGAGTGATGTCATTCCTGGTAAATTCTTTTGCTTCTTGTCCAGTCAAGACTTCGGTTCGGAAGAATTGAACGATGTCGTCCAGCTTGTACACCGGGAACGTGTTTTCAGCCATTCCTGCTGTTGTACGCAAATAGGAACAACATTCATTATTTTACTGACTGAGCTTCTAGAGAAATCTCACAAACATTTCACCGATTTTGTTTGGCATTTTTCTCTACAGCGTAAGCTTGAATGCGTAAATAATAACACAAGTTTGAACAATAACAAACAATAATTCACAACACTGCACTTTTACCCACACTGCAAACTATAATAAAAAAAATGGGATTTCACTGACCAAATTTCGTCGTTGTCTTTTAGTCTCTCGAAGTCAACGGATACATTTTTAAACTTGGCGCATTATTCGTCATTTCCGTCGCTTGTCATCGTCATTTCCGAAATTGACGGAAATTCCGAAATTCTTACTCTTTTTGTAAAAAGAAAACTAATGTGAACATATAATCACAGATGTATTATATTTAGTTTTCTGGCAGTGAAGACTAAAAGTTTAACTAAATACTATCTACAGAACGTACGATAAAGCGACGTCATCTTTCCACGCCGGAAGAGAGGCTCATCGTCAGATTCTCGCGTTGTGAGCGCACAGTGTTGATTCGTGGGATTCGACTGCATCGACAACAAACAATATGGTAAAACGCGTGTTTTAAATTAACGTGTTCCATCTAGTTCATGTGTGTGATTGTGCTAAAAGTCTTTGGTTTTTCTGACGTTGAGCATATGTGATATATCTCTTGTAAACAACTTCTGAAAGTACTCCAAACCCAAATTTCATAATATTGTTGTCAGAAAAGAATAATAATAATTTTAAATAATAAATTAACAGTTTTGATATTTAGAATTCAGTATACTGTAAAAAATAAAACAAGACAAAAGTGACGTTGCTAAAGCCATGCTTCTAAATGTGTTCGTTGGTTTCAATGATGATTTTCTTTATTATAATACCCATTTCATAATATAGACATTATACTGTTTGTCATAATGTCAAGAGATTATTAACTTCCCTAGTCCTGATCAACCTTATTTGATTGTTGTGATCGTTGTTAATCTTCAAGCAATCCAAAGAGTAACAAAGAAGAGACTTTAAGGCTTCTGATTCTACACCTGCCAAGGATAGATCTTTTCAAAGACAGATTTTTCTCAACAGAATTGCATTACCTTTTGATTAACGTGTTATGAATTTTTGTTTTGTGTTTTGAAGTGTTCTTTACAAGCTTACGCCCCCCAAAAGTTGACGATTCAACTACCGAAAACAGGAATTAAAACATTCTATTCAAAACAAAATTGTTTTATTTGCTCATCACAGTGAAGGGTAAAGGCTATTTTTCAACCCTGGTAATTCATGGGTAAAAAAATATTTTCAATTGCTCATTGCCCAGTGTAAACAAGTATGAACCAACTGGATGTTCCTCCAACATAAAAAATGAAATGCAGTGAATCAGTTGCATTATAGTAAAGTGCAAAGGTAAAGTTTCAACCCAGACAATTAATGTGCATAACAGATTAAAGAAAACATAAGTTTTCTTTCAGGTTAACATTGCCTAGGTTTTTTTTCTTGCAGCTGGTGAAATTATTATCTTATTAACAGTATTCAGATATACGTATTTGGTTACAGTGTAATTATCGGCTTATCGAGGAAATAATGATTCATTTAAAGTTTTATTTGATCAAATGAAACATCTATATGTTAAACAAATAATTAGTTTAATTGTGAAGTTTCTCATTATTTGACAAAACTCAACTCTTGGAAAAACACAGCCAAGTTTCTTCATTTATTGCACGATAATAATAATAATAATAATTGAAACTTTATTCATCCCCGTGGGGAAATTCTTTTTACTCTGCATTTAACCCATCCGAGTTAACTCTGAGCAGTGGGCAGCTGGCTGCAAGGAGCCGCACACCGGGGGGCTGTGGGGTCAGTGTCTCGCCCAATTGACACTCAGTTGCAGAACCAGCAGTAGGGGGAATTGAACCAGCAAAGATCAAAGTTTAATAGTTTATAAAGAATTTATTAAAAATAAATAATATTTTTGGGTTGAGAATGCAATCGTCTTTCCAAATATTAATAAATCTCCGCCTGGAACACAACCCCACAACTTGCCATTATGAAAAGGATTTTTCTTAATTATTACCACAATGTAACAGAGCAGCAGGTACGGAAACCTCCAGGTGTGCGCAGCGAAACGAACCACGGAACGGACCAGGATCTCTTGGTCAGGATCTCAGGATCACCTGCTTTCTCATGTCACGAACGAATCAAACCATGAACGGTCCCAAACGAACCAGCGCTCAGACCTCCTCCGACGGTGACTAGGGGTGGGCGTGGTTGAGTTGTGCCATGATATGGATTTTGCAATATTTTCGATACCGTGGCACAGAGTTACTTTTTATACACGTATATAAACACTTTAATACAGTAAAATGCATTTGTTTTGTTACACTTTAAATGTTTTTTAAAATAAATGCCTGGGCTACTTTTAATAGATATACGGTATTAAAAATGACAGCTGCTTCTCCAGGTTTCCCCTTGCGTTTTAATGTCCTACTTTATATAAAATAAGGATAATCCTCCACAATACCTTGATATAATACCGATACCGTCTGTACATTAGAAAATACCGTAATTTTAACTCATATCGCCTACCCCCAACGGTGACAGAGCACCATTTCGCTTTTGGTGCATGATTCGCTTTAAAGGTTTTGAGATTGCATGGTGTGTTCGCATATACGTGCTGAACCGCTCCAGGTTAAACAAGCTAGGTGTGAAAGCACCCTCGGAATTAATTCGGAGCCGGTTGGGAACCAGAAGAGCTCTTTTAATAGAGCTGAGCCGAAAGTGCTGAATCTTTGAAAAGAGCCGGACTTCCCATCACTATAAGGAAATCTTTCTGTGTGAAAACAATGCTGCATGCAGTGACAGACCAAACTGATTGGTCAAATTTGCGGTAAATCCGTGGTGATTGGATGAAATGCGGCAAGGCTGCAGATAAATTTGCTGAATTCACGCAATCGCGAAATCCTGGAGTACTGTCCATGTGGCACTGTAACAATACGGTAATAAAGTATTAAATGTGATAACAATTAGGCTACACGATTAACTATATAATTCTCGCAAGAGCGTTTTTTATTTACAGCATTGTGATTTACTAACATTCAGATGCTATTAATTTGTAATGTGTAAAGAATAATCACAAAACGGGGGACTGTAGCTTATTATGGATCTCATTGCCCTAGTGAGCACAATAAAAATGGGAGTAAATCACAATGTCTGCCGATGATTTGGTTTTGTAAGAATAGTTTACCTAACCGTGTCTATTTCTTCTTCAGGCTCGAAATGCAGAAAAGGCCATGTGAGTATGACTTCTTCACTAACATAAACAAGCAAATGTGTTTGTCTGTTTGATTGCTAAAGTGGCATTGTTCTGTGCAGGACGGCCCTGGCCCGGTTCCGACAAGCCCAGCTGGAGGAGGGGAAGGTGAAGGTAGGTTTGAGATTTCTCTTTTTAACCTATATAGAGCCTCACATCTGTGCTGCTCCATTGACAGGAGCGCCGTCCCTACTTGGCTTCGGAGTGCAATGACTTGCCAAAAGCTGAGAAGTGGAGGCGGCAGGTGAGCTGATGAGAAATGCACATCTGTGAAAGAGACGCGTGATTCAACTTGTGTTTCATTCTCTAGATCATCAGTGAGGTCTCCAAGAAGGTCTCTCAGATTCAGAATGGTAAGAAACGCTGTCATGGGGTGCAGGCCATCTGAGGTATTCATTTCTTGCACACTGTTTCTAGCCGGTCTTGGTGAATTTAAGATTCGGGATATGAACGATGAGATCAACAAGCTGCTGCGAGAGAAGCGACACTGGGAGATCCGGATCCGGGATCTTGGAGGTCCTCACTATAGGGTGAGAGCTGTGATGTCACACCACACGTGTGCATGAGCCTACAAGTGTGTTCATGGGAGTTTTCTGTGTACGCTAGAGGTTTGGGCCGAAGATGTTGGACCATGAGGGAAAGGAAGTTCCAGGAAATAGAGGATACAAGTACTTTGGTGCCGCTAAGGACCTGCCTGGAGTGAGAGAGCTGTTTGAGAAAGAGCGTGAGTTTGTCTGTAACTGAAGAAAGACACACACACACACACACACACACACACACACACACACACACACACACACACATTCTAATTCAGCGGCTAATTATAAAGGACGAAGCCGAGACGTCAGCGGGATTCAGCCTGATCCAACGCTCNAAATAAATTTTAGTACACACACGCTTAACTAAGCAAAAGCCACACTCAAACGCGCAAAACACGCATGCATACATGGGATGGCACATTCTTGTCTAAATCTGTGTATTGTTTCACTCCAGCGGTTCCGCCTCCCAGAAAAACACGAACGGAGCTAATGAGGGATGTCGATGCTGAGTATTATGGGTACAGAGATGAGGATGACGGTGTATTGGTGCCTCTTGAGCAGGAGTACGAGAAAAAGGGTATGTTTAATGTGAGCAGATGCTGATCAATCACACAGTCATGTGACTAATAATCCGAGCAGACTAATTCACACCAGTCTGCTGTGTGTATGGGACATGTGCTTCTCATTTGTGTACAGACGTGCACATGAGCATCATGTGACCTGTGCTGTCGTGCACCCTGTGTTGTGTGTTGACAGTGTTGGCGGAGGCTGTAGAGCGATGGAAGGCAGAGCGAGAGGTTATATCCTGCGGCGGTGGGAGCGTGAAGGAGGTGGTGGAAGAGGAGGAGCACATCTATGCTGTCAGAGATGAGGAGGTACAACCAACTCTCACTCCCATGAGCCTCAGAATCTGTGCTGCTCGTCCTCATCACAGTGCTGCTTCTGTTCACAGTCTGATGAAGAGTCCAGAGAGCAGATGGAAGGGGACGAAGAAGCTCAAACCTTCATCTCCCACGTTCCGGTTCCATCACAGAAAGAGGTCTTCGTTATAACAAAATTATAAAACACTGAATTAATTAAGCCCAAACCAATATAGTGTTTTTCTGAAAAGAACTAATATTGCATTATTAATTAATTAATTAAAAAAAAAA
>SOMO01000031.1:337513-352525 GCA_028128575.1 Paedocypris carbunculus | reverse complement strand
AAAAAAAAAACAGTACACAGTTCGTTTTAAATATTTTTGGTGTGAACATAGTGAGAAGAGATCTTTATCGAAACTAGCCAAAGAACCACGACTTCATGTGACTCAGCCAATCAGAGGTTGGCGGTGGGGTTTCAATAATGAGAACAATATGAGTTTTAGCTACTTTTCACATTCTTTTATTGCCGTGTTTTAGTTGAGACATGGCCGGTTTGGTCCGGTGGTTGCGATGAAGACTGGAGTCACTCTTGTCACGCGGCCGGTTGAGATTTTGCAAACCAACTGCTGTTGCTCTTTTACAGGCATCTATATATGTCTCGTTTCTTTAAAAAAAGCCTAAATCTTCACAGACCGGTTGCTTCATCACATGTGTTCCATGCATCATGTGGAGAGAACGGCTGGATCTCACCCATCAGGAATGTGTGTTGTGTCTTTATGGGACAGCACCCAGTTTAAGAGACATTGTTCTCTTCTTTTAAAACTGTACAGCTGGAATCAGATTAGCGTTGCACCACTTTCAAAAATATTTGATTTTAATATCGTAAATATTAAAACATAATATATTATTTAGTTTTAATATATTTCATATAATGTTGTTTTTTTAGTCTTTTGTTTAACTTGAAAGTCATATTTTGTGCTACTGTCAATCTCAAACACATACAACATATCAAATAAAGATAACGTAAAAATTATAGACACGTACAAACTACAAAATAGATTAATACATATATTAAACAGAGTGGTGCAAAAAAAGACTACATTTTTTCTTAAGTGACACATTTGATAATATTATCATAATTATTGTTACACTGTAATATAAAACAATTTAGTGTATTTTGGTGATTTTCAAGATCATGTTCACAATAAGTGTGAGGTCATGTGTTTAGTTTATAGTTTCTGATGAAATTTTAATGTGGTCTTGCTTTTTTTTAGTGTTTGATTTTTACTTTATATGTTATAAATAATTGTGTACCTCTATGCAGCACACACATTATTTATTTTGTGTATCCATGTTCTCTAACACAACAGCCTTGGCTCTCTCACACACACACACACACACACGCACACACACACACACACACGAAAACCGATGATCTGTTCTATGGCGCTAGTGCGTCTATGTGAGAATTTGCCGGCAATCAGCTCAAAGTGAACGCCAAAAATGGACTTATTTAGTGGAGTTTGTGTCCTTGTGGCGTGGGTCATTAGAGCAGCAGCGAGTGTCCAGGGACAGGAAGCGCTTGTCGAGTGTGTGTCAGAGCAGGTCGAGCGACTTTAAGAGCTCGTCTTGGTCAGAGTCTCTTCTTTAATGTCGTTGTCTCCGCGGAGACACAGCACGTCCTCTGTGTAGAAATGCTTCATTTCTTCTCTGCAATCTGAATTCAATTCACTCACTATGTCCTTCCAAACTTTTAGTGGTGGGCTTGTTGTTTTCAGAGAATATCAGTCTTTGTCTCCAAAAGATGCGCCTGTGTTTGTTTTCAGGAATGGTTTCTTTTTGTCTGTTGACAACCACAAATGTGAAGTTCATCTACAAGTCACAAGCACATTTTTCCAATTGGTTAAATACACAATTATCATACAAAGACACATACATGCACATGCGCGCACACACACACACTCATCGACATGTCTCACATGTGACACTTGTAAAAAAAATGTGAAATTATTTAAGAAATATCTGCAATACGCACAACGTTTTTAAGTTTACTATGTCAATAAAGTCTAAATGAAACATAGTAATCAAACGTAATCAGTGTCTGTATTGTAATCAGACTTTCAACAACAGAATCAAACTGTTGACCTTTTAGTGTCACTATCAATCTGAGACACAAAAAGTAGATCTCCATCCATGAGAAATCACTGGAATTTCTGCTAGGGCTTATTTTCAGGTTGCGCTTGAGGAGATGTTGGTCTGGGCCTGTTCCAACACGTCAGACCTGCAGCAACAGAGTAAAAAAAATGGGTTTTGGAGAACATAAAAAATTCAAGTGAAAACTTAAAAACATTTGGTTTGTTTTGTGGCATAAAAATCTTTTTAAATTCTCTGGCTGAAGCGCTTTCAATTTTTAAGAACCACGAATCTGGATTCGTGCATCTGGGATTCACACATGAAACAGAATGTGAAAGTGGCCGACGTTCTCACTGCGTCTCACAGGACGATGATAAATTATGTAGCGTCATGATTTCTGATGGTGGCTAAACCACATATGTATTTGTACGTCCGTACACGTCGTGCACATTCACTGCTGAGCTAATTTGATTTTCTTCCTCGGGATGATTTCACCGTCACTGTTTTGCCGGACGTTTTTCTGCCAGTAATGAAGCTGTAACGGCGGTTTGTTCTGGCACCTCTAGAAGGCAGTGTTGCTCTGCACCGCGGCTCGGCTTTATTAAAAAATGATTAAAAAGTGATCCATATCTGTCTTTCCAGGTCTGAGCAAAACGCAATTACGTGGGGTTTTTACTGCAATCTCAAACCAAAAAAAGTTGAATCCCAGTAGCGTCACGGTGAGCTGGAGAGAGCGGCTCAGGTTTAGTTGGGGGTCTCTCATTGTCTGTCCTTCAACAGGAACCCGATCACCGCTTGGGTTTCGCGACTGGAAGCTCGTCCAAATGCGACAGAAGAACAAAACAGCATTTGATAAGGATGTGAAATCCGATGCGCATTCCATTAGCCGGATCAGTAGCGGTGTGTGCGTGGCGCTCAGAGCGCGCGAGCGTGTGTTGTTTCCTTTATCTTCATCTTCATCATGTACGTTAGCGTAAACACAACAGTGACGCTTGAATTGCGGCACAGATGCTTCAGCGACACCAGGACCAACCCAGAAGCAGCACAAGTGTCCAAATAGTCTATTGTGCTCAACACTTACGTTTATCTTCATCATGATGTGGTCACAATATGTTTATATTCTTTATTTTCAAAAATGCATTTTTAGTCAATTGTAATATTTTGTTGGATATTTATTGGATTTAACACAGTTAGGACACATTTTTTTACTCCATGGCATTTTACGTTACTGCATTTATCGTTTATCGACGCTTTTATCCAAAGCCACATTCATCACATGAACAGTTTTTGAAAACTCTGAGCCACAATTTGTATTTCCTGAGATATTTTATTTTATTTTATTTTATCTATTTGCATGACTTAATTATCCATATAGGTCCACAAAACAACAATTTCCATTTGTTAAATATTGTTTTTGTGAGGGCTGGTTTTGTTTCACGAGACTAAAGAACATGTTTTATATGTAAAAGCTTGTGTGTGTCTGAGGGTGAATGACCCGGCGCACACAGAGCTGTGTAAGCCAACAATCGCTGGCTGCTTTTGTGCCGTAGAGCTTTTGTAAAAAATTGACTTCAGTCAGAACGATTATTGTTGATGGCTTTAAATTATTAGGACAGAAAATGAACACGCCGACGGCCTGCGTGGCGTATCTGGACCGGCCGCTTTGTTGCTTTGATACGGGCCATCTGTGGGACGTAAACTCAGCGAGGGGCGTCGGGCCCGGTGTGCTGGAAAGCAGGATCCGGATCAGCTACCGCTGCTAGGGTTACTGATACAGTCCGCTCATTGATTTAGTCCTCCGACAGCCCCCCCCCATGCCAGACCCCCTGCCACACTCAGTTGTGATGTAAATATTATCTTACGCTGCTCTCTTAAGCGATCACCTTTCTTCGGGAGATTAGCATCCACGCGGGGCGGCTCTATTAAGAGCACAGCGAGGGGCGTCTGTGTCTGCTGTCATCCCTTACGGCGACTGCCATCTTTCTCAAAACGCTCGTCCGCGCGGATGCTGGAACGCTAATGCTGCATGTCTCGCCGGCTGTAATGTGCAAGCCGAATCTTAAAAGCGGTTTATGTCGCTGGTGGCAGAGGGAGTAGACGGTGGCTTTATTTGCCAAGGTATTATTAAAAGAGGATTATCAAGTCTAATTAAATGAGGTGAAGAAACAATGAGTGTGGTTAAAAAAGGAAGATGTTTAATGGCTAATACATTCTACAGGAGGTTTGTAAAATTCAAGAAGTAAGGAAGTCAATTATTAGGAACTTGGACAAGCAGACAAACAGTTACTGTAATATCTCTAATAGAAGGCCACGGCGTTCTATTTTTTCAACTCTTCCGTCATATTAGAGGTTTTACTTTATCCGCAATTAAATTATTAATTAAGTGAAACTACATAAATTAAACTCCCCTGAATTGGTCATACACACCTTGCTCTTCGAAACAGTGTGCTACCATGTGCATAAAAGAGACTACTGTGGTGCATTTTCAAGTTTAATTTATTCATAAAAACGGCAGTGAAAAGAAAAGCGACAGTGGCTAGGAAACAAAACTCTCTGTGAGGCAACAACAAACAAATGCGTGCAACAACAAACTACTGTGTGTGACAGTTTAAACAGTGCGTTATCACTGTTTAAAATTTAAAAATTGTTTACATTTGACATGATTGAGGAGGCTGAAGTAGACATAAAAAGTTGTTATATTTTCAATGCATATGTAAAAATCATTCAGCTCACATGAGTGTGGCAGTCAAATACAGTGATATGATATATCAAAAGTGCTCTACAAGTGTACAAGTACTGGAACCATACGAATCAGTTCAGCTTCTGCAGGAACACACTCCACACATCGGCATCGTGCCACCGGCTGCTCTCATTTCCTCCGTTGTTTTCCGCAGAGGAAATAAATTGCTCCGTGTCGCTGGAACGCGAAAGATTGCACTGATGTATAGAAAAGCACACAATTGCTCAATTACCTCAAATTAACTGCTTAAAAGCATCTGAATGAGTAGAAATTCTTGAAATTGTGTAAAATTGTAGGGAAGTAGAAGCTGTTTGATTTATTTGGCCGTCAGAACAAAGAATGCCGGCTTGATTCAAAGAAAACAAACGCATGTGTCACACTGGATAAAGACGGTGAATGGGCTCAGCACTGTATTATTGTTCGGCGTATCGATTCTTAATCCAGTCAGCTTTCAGTTTCCTCCTCCACATTCCTGCAAGATAATGGATTGCTATGTTGTAGTCGACATCACCGTGATTGACTCGCGGTGTCAATTGCCTGTCAATTACAAACTTGTTTTTATTTATTTTTATTTAATCCTTGGATAAGTGCTGCAGTTTTAAAACATCACAGCGAAACTCAGAAGATCTGATAACAAATACAGTCATGTTGTTTGCCAGAATCTGCTCTCACGGCTCAGAAAAGGCAGCATCGCTTGAGAATTGGTCGGAATCAGAAAGAAAACACTATCAAACATTTCTCTTTTTTTCCCCCCATCACAGATTAATCGTGCGCCGAGTTTTGGGACTGATCAAAAGATTGATTATGATGTGAAGAAAGGGGTTTTGCTCAACGCCTTGAAACTGCTGAACATCAGGTATGAAGCGGCTTTTCTCCTGGGTCCCATTAGACCCAGTTCATCTGTAATTCGTGTGCTTGGCCTGTTGTTCTTTATGGTCATGAATGTGAAATACACTCGATTAGCTGCTCGACAGACTCATTCACCCAAAAACGAAGCAATGTTGATTTTTTTTTTGGACTTATGTATACTTCATAAGAAATAATTTCAGAGGTTTTCTTCTTTCCACTGCATGCAAATGAAACACGCGCCTTCTGCAGTGAAAATAATCAATAGTCTTCAGAGTTTGACTGCAGATGAGTAAAAATTGTACTTTTACCAATTTACTAGCATTTCTACGAAAGAGCTTCTCAGCTGACAGAAATGTGACGATCTTGTTCATTCTTGTCAAAATAAACATGCCGAAAAATCCATCTTAAGACATGGATGTTTGCCAAAAAATTATTAGTCTTGCCTTGCACACAAACAACATAATGTGCAGCGCTCATGCCCGTTTTATTTCGTTTTCTGATAGAAACGCAGAATATTGGGTACAGAAAAAGACAGTCGCATCAGATGCGACTTTTAGTGTAATTGATGCCTGCAGAGACGCTCTTCTGAAGAAAGGTAATCCAGTTAATCTGGATGTTTTATATGTTATTGTTGAGCACAAGGCCACATTCGCTCGGTGTAAAAATCGTTATGTTTTGAATTGCCTCCATTTTATGGTGTGGAACTAATATCCCTTTCATTTCTGGAGCGATTCTGCTGATTAGCAGAAATCCAGTGATCGCAGTGTGATAGTTTCAATAAACACAAATTAGTCAATGTGAATATAGCGCAGTATTGTGTGAATGTGTGCTGTAAATGGAGGAAACGTGTTGCAGAACTTTCCTATAGCTGCTTTCTTGAAGTCCAGATAAAAAAAAGTTCCTGCCGCAAAGAACTGAAGTTTTAAATCAGACCTCAAAAGAAGAAGCTTTGCCACTTTTGGTCTGCAGTGATTTTCCAGCATGTGCTTTTCCGTGTCCCAGAAGAGCCCAGACCATATCACAGTAACGTCTGTGTTATTTCCCCAGCAGTGCTGCCACTAAACCAGTAGATTGCTGAAGTGTAAGAACCATGCCAATAAAGCCGAGGTTTGTCCCCGCTGAGCCAATGACCCTCACTGACCACTTACTACAGCCAATGTAAAGGGCCACTGAGCCCTGAAATCTGATGAATGAGTCCCGCCGTCCTCAGCGCACACCAGGCCAAACACAATAGGCATGTACACATTTTGGAAACAAAGTTAGAAATTCTGGAACCAAGAACGAAAAATTCTGAACAGCAAACAAATAAATCCAAAACCAATTGTAGAACTCAAGCAGGTCATTACACATTTGAATTGTTCTGCACTTTTCAGCCATTGTAGACTACTTTTTGTCTTTTCCGACAGGGCAAGTGATAAGCGGCGGAATCTGGCACAGCAGAAGGCGGAAGCGCAGCGACGGCTCTACGGACACGGATCCATGCGGAAGCTGACTGTGGGATCGTCCGAATGGGAGCGACAGCGTCACCTACTGGAGCGACGCAGAGAGGAACTGGTGAGTTGTGGATATTGTAACAAACAGCATAATTTCATCTTTTTAGGCTAAATTTCTTTCCATCAAGTTTGATCTCGGTATTAAGCATCTAAAGCTGAAAAGTGAAAATAAAAGTTTGAATTATCACACTTTTTTAGTTTTGCAACGATATTGTGCAAAACCCACAAGGATTCAGTGACACAAGTCACTCGGATGCTCTTCGGTTTGAACAAAACGTACTTTATCACTTAAACTCTGCCAGTTTTAAATCGTCAGTTACCTATATATTCCCAGAAAAAAAGTGTCTTGGTTTTAAAAAACAAAACCATGCAGCTCAGTCGAGATCTCCTGTCCCCAATAATAAAGGCGCATTTTAAATTGCAAATGTGCCAGCCAAGCACTTTTCCTGACGCTTTCCTCCGCATCACCACGCGTCTCTCATGTAATACGAGGAGATGAATGGCTGCGGGTAGATTCTGGGTTGGGAATGTGCCTGTAGCAGCATTTAACAGAGATCAGTGGCTCTTATAAGAGGCGTCCTGCTGTGCTTTTGCCGATTGACCAAATGACCTTTCCACAATTAGAGTTTGTGATGTATTGAAATGGTTGTGCAGAAGTTGTGAAATCTGCATGAATTATGAATTATGAATGGGATTAAGAAGTGCGAGGCCGATGTTCATTAAGGCGGGCTGTTGGGTTCACCGTGGCGCCGCGGGACGCTCACTCTCTTTCACGCCGTGTCTTGCAGAAAGAGAGACTGGCGCAGGTTCGTAAGCAGGTCTCCAGGGACGAGTACGAGCAGCGGCATCTGGGCAACTACAGGTAGAGAAGCTTCCGCGCCACACATGATCTTCTCTCTCATGACAACACGGTCAACTGGCCAGATTGTTTAGCGCTGAAGTTTCCAGTGGTGTGTGAAGTACTTGAGGAAATGTATTTTGTGACTTTACTTTAGTAATTTTGGCTACTTGGTATATGAACTTTTAGTCTCTACTACATTTGTGAGTATTTGTACTCTTTACTCCACTACCTTTGAATAGACACTTAATGTAACTCATTAATTTGTGATAGTGCGCGACAACATTTCACCATTTCATGTGAAATCGCCATCTGCAGGTTGCTGAAGGTACTGGATTCTCTTTATGAGCTAAATCGCGTAAACATGAATGTACTTAGTTCTGTCATCTTGAAACATTGAGGTGTTTCATTTCTTTTCCACATTAGGAAACAAAACCTCAAGTATAAAGAGCTTCATGTTTTTCACATTTCTACTGTTTTTGAGCCTAAATTCAGTACTAGAGTAAAATAATGAAGCTTTTTTAAAATTGGATACTTTATGACTTTTACTCAAGTCTTCTTGGAATTCGTGACTTGTAACTTACATGGGAGTAATTTTTGAGTATGGTTTTCAGGTAATCTTAACGCCTCTTAAAGTTTCACATGTGCTCTTATATTTTGTCTTTCAGAGTTTTGAGTTTACACTCTTTAAGAGTAATACTAGGGTGGTTTGTCTTCCGTTCAGTGGAGCTCAGGTGCCATTCATCTCCCCAGACTTCAATATTTGAGTGGCGTTGAAATGTCAGAGTGTGAGACGAGCAGTGCGTTCCACAGTCTTTAAGGTCTGAATAGAAGAAATCAGATGTGATTATCAAGCCTGAGAGGAAGAAATAGGTCATTTCACGTTGGCGAGTGGAAATGCTGTTCTCCACAACTCTAAATAAAACACCCAGAAGATGCTTGAACAAGGAAAAGCTCTGCGCTTTATGGGACAGACCCAGATTCAGCATGCGCCATATGCCCGAGATTAAACCCACTTCCTCACATAAGTTTATCCAGTACATGTATAAGCTCCTAATGGATTTCAGAATTATATCGTCAGATCTGAACATTTCCCTTACTAGAGTTTTGATTACTCTGAATCCACTAGCTGCTTTACACACATATGACTGGATTTTTATTAGTCTGTCTGTGTGTGTGTGTGCGCGTGCGCGTGTGCGTGCAAACAAACTCACACAATGCGTCAAATAATTTTTTAATTGTCAAGAGCAGCATTCAAACTAAATGACATTGAAACATGCACATGGAAGCAAGGAGTAAATGTTGAGGTTATAGTCTCAGTCACAAGAACAGAGGAACTACTGACGGATTAGAAGTTTCCTCTGGAGATTTCATCGATTCTAAAAAAGAAAGCGGTGGGAACCAAAAGAACTTTCCTCTGTTCCACAACAAACATATTGTGTTCAAAACCTGCTCACACCTAATTACATCACAGGGTAAGTGGAATACATAGTCCTAGACATATATATTATTAATATATATATATAATAATATTACTAGTAAAATTATTAGTCACGGCAGACCTGACAAGCACCCCCCCGTAAAGGCACTCTGTGCTTTTTGAGGCACAAAATAAATTATTTATTCTCAATATGTAAATATACATCTTAATATGCGAACAGAAGCATTCCCTTACTTTGTTGGAGTTCTGAATTTCCAGAAAGTTCACAATGACGAGTTTAACTGCAGATTATGCGTTGCCAAAATTTTTTTTGAACAGAAATGAAAACTTAAAAATTTTGTTAAAGTTTAAAGATTTTGTCCTGTTCCCAGAGCTGCAGAAGTTACAGTAAAACGCTTGATTTTTACAGTGTCCTTGAATGATCTGATATAAGTGCCTTTCCTTGTTCAAATGAACAATAATGTCATCATCTTTGGAGAGACTGTGTCTTGAAATATTCATGTTGTTATTCTGAAACAAGTGTCACAAGTGTAAAATAGCTCGGCACCACCTTGTGTCAGGGAGAGGTTTTTGAATTTGGTCTCTTCTGTTTTTCACAGACGCATTTACCCGCCTGATGACAAGCTGCTCCTGGAGAAATACGAGAGTCTCCTCTCTGCCGCCTTTCACACCTTCCTGGCCGGACGAGCTGCGTCACTGCAAAAAGAAATGAATAATCCACTAAAAAGAATGAAGGCATGTACATGAGACGCTTTTTTTATTCCTTTCCAGTGTAGATTTTTTTATATCTTCAGTGAGTACAGTCAGCAACAACATTGGCTTTATTCTTGCAAGAAAAAAGATCATCACATCTTCTGATCATTAAAAGGCACTTTTCTGTCTGAGCCACACACTTTTAAGAAAAGAAACACCCTTCTCAAGTGCATGCAGGGAGTATTAGGTCGTATCAAAATAATTCTTTGTACTGGAAACAAAAGGAGAGACAGAAAAACATGCACTCTTGAAAGGACAGTTGTGGCCTAGTGGCTAGGAGTTGGACTTGTGATGAAAAAGGACATGGGTTTGAATCCCAGCCCTGCAGCTTCACATCTGAAGTGTCCTTGAGCAAGGCACAATCTCTTGGGACCACGGCTTAAAGTTGCCCACTGCTCAGTGTGTGTGTTCACAAATTCCAGTATGGCTACAGTCATACCTTTCTATTTTTAATGGTTGATTGGTTGAAAGCCTCTGGTAGGGTCTCTCATGATGGACTAAGGTTGGAGCTAAGATGGTCGACACTATTGGAGACTATTGCAGGGCTTTTGATCCAAGATCAAAAAAAGGAACAAAAAAGGTTACGTGTGGTTTGGTTGGCAGTTTTGCGGAGATGTCATGAAGACCCACGTCTTCGCAATTATTCTGGCTATTGGGACAGAGAAGACCACGTCACCAAGTGAGAATTAGCATTGACATGTGTTGGAAGTTGAAAGGTACAGGCAAAAAAAAAGTCAGGGACACCACGCATAGTTTGGTATATGGAACGCTAGTGAGAGGTCTCCTTGTGAGAGGTTCTACTCCTTGGAAGAGCCACAGTAGGAGTTGCCATGGGGGCTGCTTGAAACAAGTTTTTAAGATGCAGCTAAGGGATGAAGGGATGCTGTTTGGGGATAACTAGCTTCCAGTACCTTTAGCATCCTTAACTCTAATTTAACTGCAGTAGAAAAAGATGCAGACTTGTCGCAATCACAATGTAGTGGAGTAAAGAGTAAAGATACTCCATCACAAATGTAGTCAAGTAGAGAGTAAAAGTTGCTTGTATTTTTGATACTCAGTACGAATACAAAGTAGCCAAAAAACTTAAGTGATGTAACAAAGTCCATTTACTCAAGTACTTGAGTGTAGAGATACTTGTCTACTAGTGAAAGTGGAGAAGTGGAGCTCCAAATGGAGGGGTTGAAGTGTATTGGGGTCTTTTTCGCGCGTAAAGGAAAAGAGGAATGAGAAATTGACAGACAGTTGGATGCAGTGATGCAATATCGATGCATCAACCTATTGTGATGCAAGAGCTGAGCCGAAAGCAGCCATCAGTTCTCCAGTCAGTCTACTTCCGAACCCTCACCCCTGGTCTTGAGCTTTGTTTCATAACTAAAAGGACAATGTCTTAGATACGACAGATCACATGTGATGAGATGGCTGGATAAACTGCAGATATGGCGAAGAGCTTGGTCACACAAGCTTTTGCCGCTGCTCCTCCTCCACATTAAGAGGTGTCCGTTGAGGAATATGTTTTTTATACTTTTCCCACTGAAAGGAGAGCAGATTATGCTAATCTTCACTACCATTCTGAGTGACAGCTTAGTTAGTGCTGGTTAAAAATCCACACAGGATGTGTTAGTTTCACCTGCTTCCAATTAATTAGTTATTTTAATGATCTTAAAAGCGTTTTAGGAAACAACGACATAGCTTTTATCAAGATAATCAAATGTGATATTAATTGAACAGTGCCTTCTACCAATTTCAGTTATTAAACTGTTAAATAATTGCATTGTAGTCGGGAGTGTAAAGGTTATTGTTAGAACTGTGTTTAAATAGCGTGATGCACTGCAGGTTTCCTCCACGGCAATAACGTTTCTGTAAAACATTGGAAATGACAAGTTCCAGCGAATGACCGACACTTATTGTAACACACACTAACACGATGAGAAGTTCTGTTCAGCATATGGAGATGTGTTTCATCGCCAAGAGCAATTTCTCCAGCAGAAAACACACACACACGCACACACACATGGGTTTTCGCATGCCTTCATTCAGTTGCATTTTATTTACATGGTTTTAAATTACCAATTGACAGGAAACAGAAAACACTAGATAACTCGATGTGTGAACTGTATTTGTATCAAATGTTTTTGTGTATATTTTTGTTTTCAACAAATGTAGAAACTGAATTTTTTTCAGACAATTTCAGGTTTTTAATAATGGTAAAACTTGGCGGATAACTGATTGATATGTTGTAGTGAATTTCCACTAGTTTGATTTTAGATTTTTGTTTTAGCCAAGCTCATACAGTGTGTATTAACATTTTTAAAGGAATGCCTAGACATTTATATTTTTATATAACTATCCAGCATCTAATCTGTAGTTGGATGCTCAAGGAGAAAAAGACAATGAACAGTTTGATTATTTTTTTTTTGGAATTTTATCCAACTTCTACGTTCAACGTTAAAGTATGTAATTCAGGTGTTTGTGTGTGAATGTGAGAGAGAGCAGTGTGTGCCTGCATTTGTGTGTGTGTGTGTGTATGTGTGTATGATTGTGGCAGGGTGTTTATGAGTGTGTGTGTGTGTGTGTATACATACGTGCGTGCATGTGTGTTTGTGTGTGAGTTTGTGTGTGCGTCTGTGCGTGCATGTGTGTGTGTTTTCCTCAGTAACGACTAGAGCTTTTTCTGTTAATAATCCGTCTCTTAATCAGGATTAATCAGAATCTCGTACTGATGAATCAAGGCTGGTTTTGTTAATGCATCTAATGAGACTTCCTCAAGAACGTGGTTAAATCAACAAAAAGACGACAATAATGAGCTTAACAGTGCTTTATCTGTAAATTATATCCGCAAAAACGTTGCCTGAAGTTAATGGTGTCGATCCATTCCCTGAATAACAGAGCGTTGATTAATGGTCAGCGTCAGAGTTATAGTCAGATTCACTGACTTGTGTCATCCGCAGGAGGAAGATCTCCTGGACCTTCTGGAACAGTGTGAGCTGGACGATGAGAAACTGACCGGAAAATCTTCTAAACAGAAGGGAAACAAGGTAGAGACAGATTTCACTCATAATGCATTTTCTCATAATAAATACTACTGATTTTATAATCTATATACAATGTACCATATTTGAAGTAACATTTTGAGTTTTCGCAAGTGAATTTGTTTTGTTTCGTCTTCAGACAATTGTTACACAACTTAACTTTGGATGACATTATTATCTTCCGAAGACGTGAACAATAACTATTATTTGTCTGGAGAGACACACATTGGGGAAGTAAAAAAAAACCCAAACACAATTAAAATACGAAAGCAATTCCTCATTTGGTTGCTGTCGCATCACATTCACGCCGTTGTTTCAGGCTGAGTGAAGGCTAGTGTTCGGGTTTAATCACTGCATGTGCTATTTGCGCTCTTAATTTAGATGGAGCGCTGAGCCAAATTGTAGTTGAAAAGGTGAGATGGGTGTTTAGAGGCGAACAGTCCTGTCCTGAAGCGCGGATCAGTGACCCATTCCGCTCTGAACTAGACAGAGACTTGTGTGTTTGCAGATGCTGTCGTCGATGCTGGAGAGCAGCGCGTCCCCCCGAGGCCTTCCAGGAGCACGGGACTCATCACGCAGCTGCAGCGACAGCAGCTCGGCTTCAGACGCCGACGGAGAAGATGAGAGCAGCAGCGTCACACAGGAGAAGCTCAACTGCTCGGAACGATCCGGTGAGTCCGTCCACCTGCCTGCTGCAGATGAGAACCGCCTCGGAAATGCTGCCCGGATTTTAAACAGACCAGAAAATAAGCCCTAGTGAAGCCGAGAGAGTGAGACGTGAAGAACTCACGAGTGTCAGTACATTTTGATTTGTGACTGGAGCTGCTTTCTCATCTTCATCACGTCACTCCATTAGAAACACTGAATATAAGCCCTAGTGAAGCTGAAGAGAGAGTGAGTGATTGGTGGCTGTTTGACACTTTATTTGTGTGTGAGCTCAAGGTTTCTCTTTGTTGTGGTTGCTGTCTGTCCATTGATGGCCTCCATTTGACAGCACAAGCTTTCGTCTGACTGACATTGTGTAGTGTCTGCTTTACTACTATAACGCTTGTGTCTACTGTAATTATACATGAAAAGGTGGTGTCCATTTTTCCATCACCAATTGAGGAAAAAGTAAAGCTTTTTCACTACAGGAACAAAACACGGCGGCTTTTTCTGCTCAACCATGCAGCATTAAATTAGTGTTGTACATACGAATGTGTATGTATAAAGATTATATTAGTGATTTATGGGATGGAACAGAGAAGCGTTATGTGGGCATTAGATCATCCAGGGCGTCATTGCTTGCCCTCTTTACCATCTGTGCCGTCTCAGATAAGCCGCTGTAATGCCATTTTTGGCAACTTCTTCCCTGAAGATTTGTGGATGGAGTGGCGATGTCACTGGCCGCACACCGGAGGTCATTCACAATCCCAGAATCCTCTGTGTGTTTGAATATGTTTCTGCGCTGATCCAGATCTGGACACCTGACAGGCCTGCAGAAGATTATTTAAAGCTTTATTCACGTCTGACCGCCAGATTTTTCCAAAAACACCAATTTAGGAACATAATAAATAAATGTAGGAAAAAAATACCATTGGATATCCCAAGCTAGAAAAACACTCAAAATGAGCAAAACTCAAAGAAATATTTATTAAAGCAACGATATTCATAATAACCACCTGAGAAACTTTGTATTCATTTTTTAAATTCTGTTTTCAGGTCGTGTTCACTGGAAGCCCACTCCTAAACCACTGCGAGCTCCGTCCTCGTCCCCCAACTTGTCCAGTTTCATTCGCCGTTCCATGTCCTGTCCGCGCTCCATATCCTCTCTGACCGTGCAGTCGTGCAGCGCAGAGACCCGGCAGGCGAAAGCTCCGTCGGTGAACATCCCGCACGCAGCGGCTCAGAAGAGCTGGTCTCGGCCGCACTCGGCTTCACGCTCTCAGTCACACAGTTACAGCGCGGCTGCTAACAGAGTCCCGCACAGCAGCAGTCTCGGAGCCATTCACGCCAGCACGGCAAGTAATGCATCGCAGCGCTGCCACCCAAATACCTCGTGCATCCACATTTCTACTTCCGCAAACGAACAGATTCACAC
>SOMO01000031.1:309876-337391 GCA_028128575.1 Paedocypris carbunculus | reverse complement strand
CCTGATTGGTCAAGAATGTAACACATTTATGTTTGAGGCAAAATAGCTTTTAAGAGTGTGTCTGTTTGTGTTTAAAATGTGTTACTCTTCTCGCCGAGTGTGATTCTGAGCAGACCTGTTCATTTACCCTTCCCATGTAAATATCTGTACACATTCATATATACAATCAGCTACAATGTGTACAAACACACACTTTATGTTTTACAGTGAGGTCAGTCCCATTGCAGCAAAACCGCGAGCGTGAAAGTAAACACTTTTGTTGAAACGCTCTTAAAAGAGAATCAATGGAAGACAGGAGTCGCTCACATACAGTACTAGAGTCACATGGCTCCTGTTATTGTCTGCAGCTGTAGAAAAGCAGAGCCGGAGAAGCCAATAAATCACTCGCCAATGAATCATTCTTTTGTGTTGTCGTTTTCAGCGAATCACTGAAACGATTCGGTTCGCCATTGACACGCCGTTGCTGCGTTTTTTTTTCTTTCTATAGCTGTTTTATGTCTTACAAGAGCACGGCAGGGCGGCTTTAAGCTTTACAGCCTTGAAAATGTAAGGAAAAGTTGCTTAATATGCATGAAAAGGTCGTGTTTTTTCAGATTTGGATGAAAAATGAGGCAGATCTGTGGCTCTCAGGCCTGATCCCCGCAGACCATGTTCTCATGTCTTATTTCTGAAAGTGGAGATCAGCCCTGTTTCCCGCTCGCAGCGAGGGCTCGTCCACCGCTGCGCTGGCCAGAATAAACCTGATGAGTGCGGAGAAACGGCCCCTGCACGCTATAATTCATCTGGATTGTGTTGGCACAGGAGGAGGCGCTGAGCCGTGAGCAGGAGGCCGAGCGGATGCAGCAGACGCTGGCGGCGCTGGGGGAGATGAGGATCCGCTACCCGGGCAAGAGCGAGGAGGAGGCCGAGGCCGTGCTGGACGAGGTGAGAGCAAGAGAACCGCTCCCAGTGTCTGAAACGTCCTGTCACGTCGCTTATAGAATTCAGACTCTACTCTTCTAGCACTTTACATTTGTTTAAAGTGAGTGAGTGAGTGAGTGTGTCTTCACTTCACTGGATGGTTGAATATGCTGTTTAGGACTATAGTTTGGCTGTTATAGTTATTAGCTGTTTTATTTTTCCTCATGTTTAACCCTCTCTGTGTGTAAAGAATGTGACTGGAGCAATTAGAGTGTGAATGACTGTGTTTGTGTGTGTGTGTGTGTGTGTCTAGAAGTGTGACAGAAGCATTTAGAGTGTAAATGGGTGTGTGTGCGTGTACATTTTGACAGGAGCTTTTAGAGTGTAAATGAGTGTGTGAGTGGGTGCGTGTGCGTGTGTGTGTGTGTGTGCGCGCATGCGTGAAAAGAGTGGACAGCATTGTGAAAGCACAGTTTTTGTTATTGCAGAGTGAAAATGAATAAGAGGGAGGGAGAAAAAGAAAGAGAGAGAGAGTGTAATTACTGTTAATATTTTTATGCTTTTATAATATTGTTTTGGTTTCTACATTTGTTTGTTAATTTATTGTTTCATTTTGATTCAGGTTTTTCTCCTTAATTTTTTATATCATACGTTTATGTCTTTTATATAATGTTCTGTTCCTCTTGGAAAAGGATTTCTCTTTTTTGTCAAGCATTAAAATAATGTCAGCAACATCCATAAAGTTCAACAAAATAGATCTCTCCTCAGTGCTCATTCTTCGTCAATAAGCTGCTTGATGACAATTCTATTGAAATAAATGATTTTGGGTCCGTTTGATTATCTGTTGATTGGAAACTTAATTGTCATACATCAAACGTTTGTAAAGTGTATAACAGGCATTGCTGCAATTGATTGGTTATAAGTTGATTGATGTGCATCATTGTAAAGTACTTGGGTCGTAAAGTTGATCTACCATAATGCCAATTGGATGTATAGTTATATAGCCATTTCAAAGTTTCACTAGAGAATCTGGTGTGATTGAGAATCTGGGACACACTTAAAGTTTTAAGTCTATACGTTATTTAAAGTACAAATTAAAAAAATATATATGTTTGCATTATTCAACATGCTAAATATTCCTTGCATCATTCTTCTTGAAAGATGAATGAAACACACAAAAATTAAGATGCTTCCTACTTTTCTTAAACCGCCAATATGGAATAATTAAAAATGTGCTAATGTGAAAAAGTGGATCAAAAAGGCAAAGCAATGCTACAGGTTAGTCAAGCAATTTTCTTACTCCTGACCATCCGTGACTACAAACCCAAACACTGCATTCCCACAGCTACTAATGTCTTCCTCCTGAATGAGCTGAGTGACTTTCACGCTAGCTATGAGAGAGACAACAAAGGAACTTCCACCAAGCTTCTACTTCCACTGATCAGCAGCCCATCACGCTCTCCTCCACAGATGTCTGCAGCGCGTAAGGCTGCTGGACCAGATGGCATCCCTGGACGTGTGCAGAGAGCATGTGCGGAGCAGCTCGCTGGGGTTTTCACAGACATTTTCAACATGTCTTTCACCCAAGCAGCTGTGCAGCTTTAAAACAACTGCCATTGTGTCTTTACACTCCAATCCAGGTTAACTGAATGTCTACAGCTCTGTAGCCATCACAGCCCTGGTTATGAAGTGCTCCTAGTAGCTGGACCCTAGAAGGTTCCACACACAATGGCTCTACGCAGATACCTGAGCAGGTCTGTTCATGATGGCCAGTGTAGCCTGACTACCTGGCTACCTAAGCGCTAAAAACCTGCTATGTTCGTCGAGGTGATTTTTCTGATCAGAATTTGCATCAGAATCTGATCAGAATTTGCATAATTTTCAGATTCTTTGCATCAGAAACTTTTCCTATAGCTTGCAAAATTACATGGAGTACAATCTACAGGTCCTTGGGCTCAGAATAGTAAACCCTCAGACCCTGAGCTTCAAGAGATCTCTTCCAACAGTCTTGAAGGAGTTCAAGATTACAGTCTCATCAAGAGAATGACAAGAGTGTGCAAAGCAGTAATCAAAGCCAAAGGTGGCAGCTTTGAAGTACCTGGAATACTGTGTGACATATTTTCAGTTTTTTTTTTCAGATTTTTTGTTCTGCATGTATATATGTAATGCCACATGTGTTAATTCATAATTTTGATGCCTTCAGTGTGAATCTCCAACTTTCATAGTCTTGACATTAACAAAAACATTGAAGGAGAAGGTGTGTCCAAACGTTTGGTCTGTACTGTAGTTCTAATTCTCTACTGATCACTTTTGATGGGTAAATTTTTGAACTGAACCACTCATTGCGTAGAAATGCATTTGAATGTATGCCCGCTGCCTCTTTCAGATTCTGAACAACTGGAAGCACCATAAAGCGAAGGTTGCGTCGTACTGGCTGGTGAAGCTGGACGCCACCAAGCAGCGGAAGGTGAGTCGACAGACGAGCCGCGGAAGATGAAATAGAAGCCGCGTGTGGCGAGGCACGTGTTTCAGGTTACTAGGTATGATTTGACCAAATTGAAAACGGGAAAAGAAAGTTTGTATGATGCAACAAAAAGAAATGTCGGAAAAGGCGGTGGATTCCAACACCATTACCGAAGTGAACGGTGGGTGGTTTCAGCAGGTTACAGGAGTTTGGATTGGACACAGTAGGACAGGCGTTGCGAGCCGGGCTTGACTGACTGCAGTAATGAGCCACCGGCTCCTTCCACAAGCTACTTATCAGAGTCTGAGTCAGAAAAGGGTTTGCGCTCTTCCTGCAGGCACATGTGGAGCAGAGAGGAAGACGAGAGGAGAGGAAGATTGATGGCTTTAGAGAATTACTATTTTACTTTGTTGAACTTCAAACACCTACATATGACAGCAACTTCAAGTCAAGAGTTGAGGCTAGGAAGAGTTCTTTCAAGTTGCATTTATTGTGGAAACGCAACTGTATTTTTGTTGATTTATCTTGTCACAATAAAAGATTGAAATATGTAAATTATTTTCATCTGTCTTGTGTAGAAGATCTCACACAATCATTGTCTTATTGTGTGACACGGAATGTGAATGAAAGTGACTCTCATTGTCTTGTGCCTATTTGTGTCCTGCTGAAGGTGCTGGACATGGTTCGCTCAAACATCCGCGCGGTTGTGCAGAGAATCTGGCGCGTTGGGGATGTGGAGAGTTTACGTCTGTATCGTCTCCTCAACCTTGTATTCAACCGACTGCTGTGGAGCCACGGTCAGGGTCTGTGGAACTGTCTGTCCAGCTCCGGGTGAGTCCGTCACATTTACTTCCACTAGGTTAGTTAATAATTTCAGTAATAAACCTCTTTATAGAAGTGATCTTCTGTGAAACCTTCTTCAATAATTAACTTGTTTATATATATGAATATATAGATTAATAGGTTTTATATACATTAAAAAATTATATAAATTGACAGATTAATAGATTATAGACTACAGATAATAGTAACATGGGCAAAATACCATAAAAGGGCAATGTTTGTTATTGATCATATATAAGCCTAAATATAGACATTTTAGACTTAATGGAAGATAGACAGACACACAGTGAAGACAGGCAAACGGATATAGAGATAGACAAACTATCACAGACAGGAAAACAGATCTTCAAACAAACAGAGAGATACTTAGACTCAAACTAGAAACGGAATACTAATACTAAATAGACTCAAATAGAAACATACAAATAGATACATGCACAGAAACAAGCAAACACATAAATACATTTAAATCGACAGGCAGATAAAGAAATTGATTTATGGGTCAAATGAGACAGTGGAGCACATTCTAGAGATATTTCGCCGTGATTTTATGATGATTGGATAGATAATCACATGACGGACAGATGAATAGACGGAGGAATGACACGTTTGCGTGTGTGTAAGGCTGGCGGGCGCCTGCTGTGAGTTTTATCAGTCCTGAGAGCAAACAGCAGGAAGCTCTTCTCATGGACCAGGTCTTCTCTCTGCAGCTCTGTGTGGCCCAATCACTCTTGTAATTGTCCCCGTGTGAGGGGTGTAGTGTAGAGCCGGACCCCCGTGAAGCTTCTGTTTAATCATTGAGCCCGGGATCGCTGCACGAGGACGTTCCCTTCATCGTCTCCCCCGACAGCGACTGAAGAATCATAGAGATTTCATTCTTAACAAAGGCAGGAGAATTAGAGCCTGTTAAAGGATGATCGTCGCTTCCCACTGACTTCACATCCTCAGACATTGAACTTTTACTCGCAGCTCTAAGACGGTCACAGTGTGATGTTGGACATGAATAACACAGATTCAATTCAGTCTTATGTGTTCATTAGCTTTAAATTCTAGAGTTCAAAAATTGTTTCAGTACAAAATTAAATTTGAATTTTTTTTCGTGTAAAAAAAACCTTGACAGAATGCTGAAAGAACCTGCTTCCCGGGCGCCATGGCTTAAGGCTGCCCACTGCTGCGGGCATGTGTGTGTCACTTCACTGTGTGCAACTTCACTTAATTTGAGTTTGACCGAGACTGATTTTTTGTTGTTTTTGTTCGGGCTTTTTGAAACTTTGAGGTGTTAGATTCCATTTCTTTATTAGGAAATAAAATCTCATAAACAAAGAGCTTCTTGTTTTAAACATTTTGTGTTATTTTGTGCCTAAATTCAGTACAAGTAAAATTCTTAAGTTCTTCTAAAATGGGATACTTTACAACTTTTACTGAAGTCTTCTTGGAATTGGTGACTTGTTACGAAGTAATTTTTAATGTAAGGTATTTTGTGGTTACCATGAAGTATGTTTTTTAAGTACTCTTTACAGCTCTGATGTAGAGTTATGCTGAACGGTACCAGCTGATTGGATTTGATGGTTGTGTTCCTACAGCAGGTCGTCGTGGGAGAGCGTGCTGAGCAGAAGCAGTGAGCCTCTGTCCCAGCTGGAGCTCCGCTGCTGTCGCCGTGTGGTCCAGCTCTGTAGGGACTGTCTCCTCGTGGTCTACAAGTTTGTCTCCGACTCTCGTGGTTCCCTCAGCGGGCTCGGGCAAGACTGGGATGACAGCAGGTACCGTCTCCCTCCATCATTTACTGTAAATTTAGTTCTGCTTTTCAGTGATGAGTCAGAGTCTGTCCAACACAGTGTTCGTGCCAGCTCTGAAATGTTCACAACACATGGTTAGAATCAACTAGAAAGGTGAATTCACTAGGGATTTGTTGCTGAACGGCAACTCCTCAGAAGCTCCTGATTTATTAGTTATTGTTCGTTTTATCTGTGGAAAGGGCTGAGATAGTCAGTTCACTTTCTTCTGACTTCTGGCAAGAACATTGCAATCTGTACATGATTTGATCCAGAATGAAAACCTGGCGTGAGGAGTAGAAATATTAATTCCTTTACTAACAAAAAGGACAAAATACTTTTCATATTCAAAATGATTTTTTTTTACATTTCTGGTTTTACAGAGGGGATTTTACAAATTTACGCTTCTACTTTTTTATGTTTTTCATCTTGATTGTTATGTTAAAAGTCTCAAATCTTACACTCTTTTCTAAAGCGACATATTATGTGTTATTATTTTTCTTATGATGGAACAATGCTGTGTTCATTGGGTCAAATTAGTTGATATTTGCAACATCAAAGTTGTGGGTTTGAATCCTGATTAAACTAGTTGCAACAAGTTGCTTCATTGCAACAAGTGTAAAGTAACTCATGCGGCTTTTAACATATGTGCGTGATAATCCATAAACCCGCAACTGCTGGCTGGCGATCATCATCTTACTGACGGAGCCACAGGAAGCCACGTCTTTCTTATTGTGTAGTGGAGACTTGTCTACATCGGAGTAAAATTAGCCAGTGTAGCAGAAAAAACATCTGTTTCTCTGCTAAACTCATGTTGTGATCAGTCTTCAGGTTTGGTTGTTTCCGTTGCATTAACAACCCTTTTGTGCGGCGTGTCGCTGCGTCATAGATCAGCGTGGAAGGTGCATGACTGCGAGAAACCAGGCGCATCATTTCCACTTCCCTTGCCACTCTCCATCTTATCCTGGTTCTCTCGGCTCATGCCTCATTGGCCACTTATTGGTGGAACTGTCTCCGGGGAACCATTATTTTTTAGTCCTCCAGCATCTGCTTTGTCTTGTTAAGAAGATGATGCTTGAGTAACAGTCTGGATGTGGCTTCTTCATCCTCTCAGGAACTTACCCCGACTATCAGATCAACCATCAAGTCCAGAATCACTCACGTCGTTTCCCATTAACACACTTGTCTTTTTTTCGAATGAAGGATTTAATGTGTCATTCGCTTAGTGTTTAAAGACTAGGATTATTAGGAAGGATTATTTTGGATGCCGCATTTGTATATTTTCATTCCTGGTAATCGAACCTGTGATCTTCTAATTATCTCCACAGGAAGTTAAATGCTGCAGTCACATCTCTGTATTATTGATTAGAACAGACACTTCCTGTGTTTTGCCTCGGCCTCTGGGAGCCTCATGCCCAGAGCCGTAGTAAATATTAATCAACAGGTAACACAAATATATTTAAAAAGATTTGTCCTGCTGACATTTTTTTTATCAAATCACTGTTATTTGGACAGTGAAATCAATTAGACCAGAAATTCTCAGCCAAACTGAGGTAAAATTGTTTACTTTTCATGTACAATTGCATATTTATTTATTCATATATTTATATTCTTTTTTTACATATTCTTTATTCATTTTCATTTATTCATGAAAAAATTAAAAGTGTGTGACAATTATATATGCAAGCAAAAATAATTTTAGAAATACCAGAAATAAAGAAACATTAGCCACACAGTGACACTTAGACTAAACAGAGAGGTAGAAAATAAAAAATAAATTGAATGCAATAATTATTTTTGGAACAGACAAGGAGACTGTCTGTTAAAATAATAATGGAGCGAGACGACAAATCAAAAAGCAGCGCGGATCAGCGCTAACGTCTAGAAACGAAGTCCATAAGCTGGTTAAAGGGTCAGAGAAGGAAGACAACAGCCGAAAACGAGGAACACAGGCAAGGAGTCAAAACCAGGGAGCAAACACAAAAAAATCGTTCGGTCTGCTGCACAGGGCAAAACAAGACTTTGCAACGTGAAGCGTGTGATAAGGACCTTGGCTGAAATTGGTTGCCACTGTGCTGATTGGAGTGCAAAGGCTCATGGGAGGTGACCCGCTGAGGTTTCTGGGAGGTAGTGCTTCAATTACTAGAATACTTTTTTTTTTATCTATCACTCAAACAAAACGCCATTGACACGATAAAAGGTAGATTTGTTTAAAAAAGAAAAAAAGTATTTAGCCTGAAATGAAGAAAATTCTTTAGAATTTTTATTTTTTGCCTGAAAAATCAAGGGGTCCTTATATTACCATAAATACGGTATATATATATTAATAACGTTAAAACACTAGAAATGGATTTTCCAAACTTTCGTTTTGCTCTGCGAGTGAAGCAGAGTTTGACTCTCAGAACTTGTTCTCTCTAGAAAGAACTAGAGCGAGCTTTGTCAGTCATTTCCCACTGTGCATCGCGAGGAGTCGTGCAAACACAGAAGTTCATCACTGAATGAAAGAGCGCAATCCTATGTAATCCACTCGCTAAGAAGCAAAGAAAGAACCCGGCGTGCCTCCGGATCGCTGGTCCTGCCGCGTGGGGACGAGCGGAGATGATGGCGTGCGATGATGGACGTGAGCGACGTGCAGATCCGTGTGTAATTAGTAAAGCTCACACACGGTGAAGGTGAGACAGCTGGAGCTTCTCTGGGGCTTCACTCCGGCAGCTTCTTCCAAGACCTGCTCATGATCAAAAGCCTGAGACCTGGAGGAATCCTCTCAGAGTCCAATTAACCAGCGCCTGCAGCCTGATTGGAGTGATGGAGCTCTCATGGACCACGCTGCTCTTCATATTCCTCTGACATTTCCTTTTGTTGACCGAGCCGCTGCGGTAAAACTATGATAATGAGGACCGACTCCACCCAAAACTAATATCTGAGATCTCAGGATCTTCTCAGACTCAAAGACGGCGCGTCGGAAGCTTAATGAAAGCTGGGATGTTAAAGGTGCTTTCATAAGTGACGTCTTCAAACTTCCTGGTTACTTCTGACACGTGGCATTTGTGTGAGCGTCGGACTCAAGGACGTCTCGTCTGGAGATTCTGTCTCTCAAATCTTCTCTTGCCAGATAAGCAGCTCGGCATAAACACGGCCACGCTTTTATCTGATGGACTCATTAATCCGCCCATTCGGTCGTGTTTCGTTTTTAATATTAAAAGCTCGTAATGACTGATCATTCCGAATCCGTAACAGTGTGTTAATATTTGCCGCTCAAGATTAACTCAGAGTTTAATTCTTTAACGTTTATTCAGATACGGTCACGTCAGCTATAAAAAATGCGAAATAGCCATTTGCATTACAGAGTTCGCAAACATTAGATTTGCTGTGAATAAACAGTGTTTTTTTTTTTTTTTTTTAAGTGTGTTTTTGTGCTTTATCCAAAAGCAACTTTTTTTCCAAGGTCATTTATTCTTTGATGTATTTTCAATGTTACCTCGAGAGACACAAAAAACATAGAAAACACACACACACACACACACACACACTAGTGGATTGAGAGTTGGAGGTGTGATGGGAAGATGTCAGATACTGATCCTGGACCAGTTGGTTCCACACCAGAAGTGACCTTGAGTAAGACACTGACCAGGATCTGCTCTTGTGCTTCCTCACTTTACACACTCAGTAATATCTCAAGAAACACTCATAGATTCACTAAATTTCCAAAATGAAGGAACTAAACTTCTTCACAATTGACGTTGTGTTGGACAGGAGAGGCTGTGCTGTGTGTCGACCTCTGATAACGTGAACCTTCCATCTCTGTGCAGGTTTCTGCTGCCGGTTATGAAGTGTCCGTCTTCTCGCTCGTCCTCCTCCTCTCGCTCGCTCTTCACCGCACGGATGGGACAGTTCTGAAGGCCTCCACACTTTTTAAACACTCATTATCTTTGGATCCTAAAAGCCAGGCACGTGTGATGTTTCTGGAGCAGAGATGTGAAGGCTCAGCTTGTTTCTCTGGTGCTGTAGATTGAGTCTTTGCAACTTTGATATTTGGTCATTTGATGCTGATACATTCTGTACATTCCTTGGTTTACAGTGTGATATAGTTTCATATTTGATTTAATTTTATACATCCTTTTTGTTTGTATTTTTTTTGTACAAGTTTTTTTAATATATGTGCAGAATTGTTTATTCTTTATTTATTATTTTATTATTGTTTTAATCATCTATTTTTTATGTTTGTTTTTACATGAGTTGTTTTTATATTGGTCATTTGTTTTTATATATTTTTTATATTTTTTGTTTTTTTTTTTTACGCATTTTTATCATTTTTATTTCTTTTGTCACTCGTCCTCAGATTGTGTATTATTTTCCTTGCTCTGCTTTGCTTTAACACTAATGCAGAGTGTTGGAGGTTCAGTGAAGGTCAAATTGTTAAGAATCTGAAAGATCTAGAATCTGTAAAAGCTCCTAGTTGCTTCTTCTGAACTCCAAGATTTATGCTGCTTCTGCCATTTCTGGTGTGAAGTGAAACCCTTACGGATCGATTATGCTTGATATTTCACAAAATACTTGTTTACATTAATATTTCTTTCATTGTTGGTTTCAACAATTTTTTTTTGGAGATTTAATGAATGGCTTTTGTGACAGTTTTATGCCTTTACAGCAACTCAATAGTTCTGATTTACGCTTCTTGATCGGATGTAATTTTTATGTAAAAATCCTCATTACCACCAGCGGCTCCATCACACATCCACACATTTCTTTCCTACACACAACCAGACATTTTAAGGTCATCCCATTAGATCCATCATTACGTCACAATGACCAGTTTTAAGTTTTCATGCTGGATGATGGTTTTAATAGCAATAAAAGGTTTTAAACCTGAAAGTGGCTTCTAGCTCTGTTTGTGAAGCACGTTTGTCTGCATCTCTGAGCGCTCTGTCCGACAGTCCTGTCGTCCCACGTGAGGCCGCGGAGCACAACCTTGTCACGGTTTGATCCGTCCCGTGGTCCTACAGTCATCTCAAACCAAACCACCACTGTCCATTTCTTAGCGTTTGCTTTTTTGACAGCTGTGGTTCATGTGGAGGAAGTTCTTCTCATGTGGTTGGAACTGAACTCCAGGCCTGAATGGAATTCTATGAAAACATTGAAGAGTTTCTATAGGACAAAAGAAAAGAGACAATTGCAAAACTAATATGCACTGTTAAAAGACTAAATGTGTAATTCAGTGTTGTAAAGCACTTGAGTAAATGAACTTTGGTACTTAAGTATCTTTTTCTACCGTGTTTAATTTTTTGGGCTAGACGAGGTGACATCTCCCTCTGCATGATGCTGAAGGTACTGGATGAGCTAAATCAGGTTGCACTTTTTTCACATTTAAGTTTAAGTTTAACACACACACACTCTTGAACATGAATCTTTGTTCGCTCAATTTGCTGACCAAACATTTGGCGAATTCCTGCGTTTCTTGTGTGCATTATTTGCAAAGTGTGTGTGTGTGTGTTCGTCCCCGGAGTGGAGATGTCCCCGTCTAGTTAAGGCATCGTTTTGAGGGTCTGTGTAATGAAGTGTGCACTTCTCTTCTACAGCACATGTGAAGGTCTCCAAGAGCCCATTTACCGGATCACAGCCATCAAGCACTTCTCCTCTTTCACTCTCAAGGTGCCATTCTGGGATTTGAAAGAACATTCGCTGGCGTCCGCTGCCTCACATTTCACTGACAGTCTTTGTGGTTCGCCCGAGATTCTCCTCCTTCCAGCAGGGGCAGCTGTGGACTCGCGATGGTCTCTTCGCCCAGTGGTGTCTTATGCATGACTGACTCCGCGGTTACGGCGCATCGGCCTTGTCGTGTTAACACTTTATTTAAACTAGCAGAAACATTAACACGTAGGTCGACTCGCACAAGATTCACTTCTAGGCGTATCTGACTGTCTCTCCAAACCACTGGTGGTCCCTACAGTAGAGTGTATGGCATACTGTACACCAGACCTTATGGCTTTGACTCTAACAGCATAAAAAAACAAGAAATCTTTGTAAATACAAGAGAAATTTTTTGTGCCTTATTTATGCGAATATAAGCTATATAAATGTAAGCCCCCCACGTGTACAGCATGGACTAGAGCGATCACTCAAAGGTTAACGGTCAGCAGGGAGTAGTCAGGCAGGCAGAAGTTGGTACATGGAGAGCAAGAGCAAACGGGGCAAAATCACTAGGCTAACGGGCAGTCAAAACTAGTGGGAAGGTCAAAACCGTGCAAGACTGGATATACAAAAAACAAAGGCAAGGCAAGAATAGATAAACAAGACAAGAACTAGGCTAGAAGAACGGCTAGATGACAGGCAAACACATATGACAAACTGGCAAAGCAACAGGTGACTAACTGGTGCTTAACACCTGAACTATTTAAGTGACTAATTAAGTAAATAAGTGATAACAGCTGAAAACACGGACAGCCAACGCGATCGAGAGGAACCAGGAAATGAAACCGAAAACCCGGAAGTGTCAAAATGTTAGTTTCCTATTGACAAGGAGCCAGAATTCGCAACATTGTCAAAATAAAAGTCTGAATAAACCGAAAGCCGTGACACACTGGAAACCAAGAGAAGATTTTTTTAATTAAAAACAATAACATGGGAAACTCTGCTCTCTGTCTGTCAGTGAACTAGAATATGCCCATATATGGACACATGTAGTAAGTGGAATAATAGAATCTTCACCCTTTTATTTTTCCCTTTTACATGTACGTATTATTTAAGTAAAATAATTACTTTAGGCTTGTTAAAATAAGTAAATGTAGTATTGTGAAGAGAAGTAGTTTTCAGTAAAGTCAAAACACCAAGAAAGTAAGGAGATGCTTGTGTTCGCATAATAATATAAATATATATTGTTTGCCTGAAAAATCAGGTGTTATATTTGCAGGGTGCTTATATTCACGTAAACATGATTTTTTCTTTTTTTTTAATATTCGATATTTCAGTGTTGCCCGTTTTAGGCCCTGTCAGACACACACATGCATGAGGACTTGTCCAGCGTCCAGACTTAATGTTCAGATGTCGTGACCTGCTTTTCCAGACGTCGCATCTGTTTATCTCACGGTTCTGCACGGAACAGCATTGATTAGAACCTTTGGTCTGTTCTCCGGCTGTGAAAGACAGCTCGAGTAATGAAAGTCAAGTCTGCTAACTTGACTTGGTTTCCATCAGCCGCGGCGTGTGGCGACTGATGGAGGACGAGAGCTGAAGAGGGAGCAGCGGTCAGTGATAGAGCAGAATCAGCTTCTCCACCCACCAAATGATTTTACTGTAATTGAAACTCTGGTGCGCGACTGATTTGCTCTTTTCTGCCGAGTTCTTCTTGTAGCGAAACACCAAGAGCTGGAATCTTGATGAATCCCACATGGTTTGAAATGAGACGTGATTGACGATCTGCTCTTCACTTCAGAATGTAATTCGCAGAGCACTCGGGGATCTGATGTGTTTTATTTATGCATCTCTGACTCGAACATCAACATTTTCATACACAAGCGCAGTCATAAATTCACAGTCTATAGATGATCTCGTTCATAAAAGATTTTTTTTTCTTTTATAGTTACGGAGTCGAAGAAATGTTGTCAGTTTATGTCAACAACTGTACATACTGTACATTTATTGTACATACTATAATCTGGATTAAAAGAAGAATACGGTCTGATGTGAAAAACGTAATATTGTCTTGTTCTGATCAGGCCTATTTTCAGAGGATTGTATTGGTTCATGATCTCCAATTGTAAGTGATTGTCAAGGNATTTATATAAATAAATAAAAATAATTAAATAGGAGCATCCAGGCAAACCGATCAGGCTCAGCTCTTCTCAAAGAACTGGAGTTGTGGTTCCTGCTGGTCTGGGATTCAAACCCGTGACCTTCTGAACACAAGTCCAACTTTGTAACCATTAGGTCACAGCTGCCCTGAAGTTTCAAGTCTCAGAAATAGGCCAAACATGTCATCGTTTCTGCTTTTGGAGTGAAGGTTAATCTGAGCAAACTGGCGTCTGTCAGCACGCGATTTACCGACATCAGCATCCACACACGTGTGCGAGCAACAGTCCGTCGGTCATTCTTATCGCTCATGAATATTCCCATTTTTCCAAACGGATGGCAAGCGCGTGCCGAGAGCGTTGGTAAGAGGCCAGACGGCACCGAGTTTTCTGTTGACACGGGTGAGAAGTGTTGTAATGTAATGTAGCATGAAATCAGCTGGGTAAATAAAGCTGTCTGTTATCTCCACTGCATGTGATGAAGCAGAAGAAGGATTTAATGGGCCTGACTGGAGAGGAAGCTGATGGCCGCAGGAGGACGTAAGCGTCTTCCTGTCAGGGAAATGTCAGGCGGCTCCGGGCTTCCTCACCCTTGTCTGAATTCCTCATCCGCGACTGCACAGATAAGTGATTTGCTTTGCATTACATTGCTGGAATTATTTCCAACATAGTTGACACACTTGACGTTGCTGTTTGTTGTTGCATAAATGTGTCACTTCTTGTCACAAATAGTAGTTTGCCGTGTCTGGTTGTGGTGTCTTGTTTTGCAGCTAACAGACTTGCAAAGTACAAAATATTCTAACAAAATCTTCCTGAATGTTTAGAGAGTCATGACTAATGGATTGCGAGGTTGAAATGCATTTAAAATCATGAAAAAGTGAACAGAGGGAGAGAGAAAGAGAGAGAGAGAGAGAGAGAGAGAGACTGAATGAGCGAGAGAGAGAGAGAGAGAGAGAGAGAGAGAGAGAGAGAGAGAGAGAGAGAGAGAATAAGAGAGAAAGTTTGTTATTCAGTCAGAAATCATATTAAAAATGAGAATCATTCTGGCCAATTACGTTCAAGTGTGTGTGTGTGTGTGTGTGTTTGTGTCGTGTGTTTGTGTATGTCGCTTGAATGCAAATTTTCAATCAGCCAATCACATGGCATCGTTGAGAGGTGTAGACATTGTCGAGACGCTCTGCTGCAGTTCAAACCGAGCATCAGAATCAAGAAGAAAAGCGATGTTTTAGAAACTGCTGGTCTACTGGGATTGTCACACACACAGACATATCTAGGGCTTATAGAACATAGTCAGAAAAAGAAAAAATATCCAGTGAGATATAATATCCAGGCAGATCTGTCGGCGCAAATGCCTTGTTGATGACAGAGGTCAGAGGAGAAAAGCCAGACTGGTTCAAGATAAAATGAAGGCAACAGTAACTCAAATAACCACACATTACAACCACAAACGCAGAAGGACATTTCTGAAAGAATAACTCATTAAACCTTGAGGCTGATGGCCGCAGCAGCAGAAGACCACACCGGGTGCCACCCCTGACAGCTAAGAACAGGAAACTGCTTATGTAAAATTGAACAAGATTTGAAAAAGGTTTCCTGGTCTGATAAGCCTCTGTTTCTGAGCAACATTCAGATGTCCAGTGGTACTGTCCCATTAGTACCAATTCAGCATCCTTCCAATGAAAGCGCAAGCCATCTCAGACTGATTTCTTGAACTTGACAAAAAATGCCACAGGCGCCAGATTTCGATAGATTATAAAAGGAAATGTGCATTATGGTTGTAAAGACAACAAATCCGCAGATACTTAATGACGCTTTCATGTCGATATGTACAAAATCTCTGAAAAATGTTTTATGTAGTGTACCTAATAAAATGGCTGGTAAGTGTAGGTCGAATAAAACAGGATAGTTGGACTCACTTTGGAAGACCAGGCTTCAGCTTACCAGTCGGTGTAAGCTCTTAATGCAACATGTCTGTGTCTAATAACGACTGGTCAACACTAAATGCTTAAATGATTTGTTTGATGTGGCACATAGAGAATAAAAGTAAAGTCCTGCTGAATAGAGGAAGGAAAGGAGAATGAGAAAATGACCGGACAGTTATCTATAAGACAAACAGCACTGTAATGTTCTACAGATGTTAGAGCTGAACTCAGCCATGTTTCTTTGACCAGGACTGACTCCACAAAACAACCAGACCCCCAGAATTCCCCCAAAGAGAGAGTAAGGGGGAGAGGTAAAAGGAGTGTAAATGAGAGGAAGAGAAAGAAAGAGAATTTTACAATTTGCAAAATAAGCATGGAAAAAAGCTGCTAACAACACAGAGATTTAAACTTTAAGATGCACCAACATCCTTTTTTTTTACTTCAAGTTATTAAAATTAAAATGATCTTACAGAAAAAGAGAAAAAAAAAAAAAAACTACAAAACACAGCACAGATTTTCATTTTTACACCACGTCTTTTCAANAAAAATAAAGCTGTAACTCTTTGTTCAGCGCACACACATTAGAACTCTTTGATAAATGACCAAGCTTTAATTCTTTGATGTTATTTTTTTCCGGAATAATTATCAGTTCATTTGAACAACTGGTCCATGTCACTGGTGCTGACCACTAGAAATCATCAGAAAACCTTTTTTTATTTTTCAGCGTGTCTGGTTTCCTGAAGAGGCAGACTGAAGAGCGATGACTCTGGACGAGACGGAAAATGTGTTGAGATGCTTTCAGATGAGAAGTTATGCTTCCGTTATGAGAAAATCATTTACATCCCTTGTCACCACAGCATCTTGCGTCCAGTCGGATCGGTCCCCACAGATTCGGTGAAAGGTTGATAGAGAGGGGCTAAACAGCCATATCTGTTATTTCATTTCGGCCACCAGCGTCTTTTCCCGAACTAGTTTGGTGGGCTTGAATACTTCCACCAACCACCGTGAACCATTTTTACCAACCCCTTGGAATGAAACAATATGGTAAATGTTTTAGAAGTGGCATGGTTCATTGGATTCTGGAGGATAAATGCAGATGAGGCTTTATTGGCTGCAGAACAGGCGGCTTTTACGCAGCAGATGTTCTTGCTTTACAGGAGTCTCTGGGAGATAAGGTTTGAGTTATGAAGGGAAATATTTATCCAGGCAGAGGGATATTACTCTTCCCCGACACTCGGCCACACATTTGCTCAGGAAAGACAATATGGAGGGGAAGTGGAGGAGTTAAACTCATCTGTTGCTCAGGGTGAAACCCTAGATCTGCCCGTCAGATGAACACTGACAAATGTGAGTGACTGTGTGTGGAAGAGACACGACGGAGAACCACAAGACGTATAGGTGGACCCCCATTTAACATGGTAGTAAAGCCCAGAGTACAGACCACCTGAAAACCATATTTTAGTATGAGTAAAATTTTTTCTTGAAAAAAATTCTTCTTGAAGTACTAATTTTTAAAATAACGTATTGAAAAAAGAAAATAAGAAAATATTTTACTCATACTGAATTAAGGCTAAGAAAACACCAAGAAATGTGGGGGGAAAAAAAACTTTTATTTACAAGATTTTTTAGAGTTTAGTTAGAGTTTAGAGAGCTTTATTGTCATTCTCAGACCAATTAAATTCTGTTTGTTACAGGTAACAAAGTCAACAATCACAACATTGACATAACAACTTTTATTTTCTAATATAGAAATGAACAAAACAAAACAATTAAAAAAGAACAATGTCAGTCACTGCCAAACTCAAATGAGCAAAAAAGTGCAACCGCTAAATCACGTTGCCATGATTTAGCTTATAAACAGCATCCAGTACCTTTCGCACCCTGCAGATGGCAATATAACCTCGTCCACCCGAGAAATTAACCGCGGTAAAAAAAGATGCCAACTTTTTAGAATACAGATTTAAGGTACTCACAAATGAAGTCAAGTAGAGAGTAGAAGTTTTTTTTTTATATTTGGATACACAGTAGGCAAAAATAAAAAAATAAAATTAAAAAAAAATAATAAAATTTATCAAAATAAAATTAATAATAATAATAAAAGTAATAAAGTCCATTTACGCAAGTACTTTACACCACTGGTAAAGCCACAGAGAACTTGTATTTTCTCACTATTTGCTCTACAAAAAAGAGGAAAATATATAACACCTAGAAAGTAATGTTCAAGTCGGCTTCATTCGAGCTGAATTCACTTGATTTGAGACAGCGTGTGTCTTTCTGGTGATACACCAAAAAATTTAATGCTTCTATATAATGCACAAGACGAACGCAAGTTTCCCGTCTCGGAGCCTACAGTAAGTGGAAAAGTTTTCTATTCGGACCTAAGCTAAATGTCTCAATTGTGTCTGCTGTTAATGAAACATTATCCAAAGCGAGCAGGATGACGTAAAGGTACAATGAGATGGAGACAGATGGAGCCAGGGGTCCACGTCAGATCAACAGGTGTGAGGACATTTTAGAAATTTCACAGACTCACAAGGAAAGTTTTTGTTCACTTCCAAACCGTGGCGTGATCACGGGCCTTTATCTTTCCCAGAAGAACTAGTTAAGCTGTCGTCCGGCTCTCAGACGCTTGTCCAGCAGTTGCTTCCATCCATTACCAGGGAAAATCAAAGGCTGGAAAGCAGCTGGAATGTGGAAGTGTTCAGGAAGTCAAGGCAGACGACAGTATATGCTGGAGCACGTCATTGTCCACAATCATCCCCATCAGCTCACATCAAAGAAAGACACACACACACACACACACACACACACACACACACACACACACACACAAACACACTTCATTGAGAATATAAAATCAAAATTAGTGAANAAAGAATTTTCACAAACATGTACATTTCTGCAGCATTTAAGGCATTTTTTCTTTTCTTTTTTTTTTTTTAATAATGACTGTCTGCTAGAATCTGTTGTTTAATCTCTTTGTTCTTGTTTTCATCATCCTGCATCTTCTGCTAGAAGGCAGAAGTTCAAACAGAGATTGTTGAGAATCTGATGGGTTCTGCAGAATGTTTTCAGGCAGCAGAAACTGTGCAGTTGTTCCAGAGACAGGGGGGCTGTGGTGGGGTTCGGAGCCCATTTCTCTCCACACGAAGGACAGAAGTAGTTTCAGAAGAAGTTATCTCCTCAGGTTGGTTTTATTTGAAATTTTTAAATTATTAACTTTTAAATTATTTTTCCATCAGTGGACACACCATGGAACTAGAAGACAGCCACCGTCTCAACCTGGTCTCCACCAAAGACTTTACTTCACATTTATTTGGCATATGCTTTTACCCAAAGCCACTTACAAAATAAGCAGACCTGGTTCAGTGTCTTACTCAAATCTACAACCTTTTGCTCACAGGTCCAAATCGTTAACACAACAAGCCTCAATGAACAGTGGCTTAAGGTCCTTTTTTGCCCCCTGTTTTTCAGTAACAGTTCCTTGGCTTAGGAACCGACTGATTCCCCCATACTGTTCCTCCCACAGTGCCTCCTCACCTTATAGGACAAGTGGACTCATTATTCCTGGACATGAGCCCCATGACAGTGGTGTCATCATCACCAAGTTGATGGTGGTTTTGCTGTTGTGGGTGTGAAGAGCATGTGGTGGGCTCAGCACAGACCAGTGAGGTTTGGAGACAGTGGGAGCATACTCAAACTCTCTGGGGACGGTCTGTCTGGAAGTCCAAAATCCAGAGGCGTTCAAAAGCAGGGAGTCTGGAGTTTGGACACTGGTCTGTGTGTGTGTGTGTGTGTTGAGGGGGGGGAGGTGATGTTAAGAGCCTTAATCCACAACCGGGGTAATGCAGACACTCCTGGTCTGCCCAGCCCATCAGCCATCTCGTTGAGCACTTCAACTCATGCTTCTTCATGGTGGGCAAGGGATTGCCTCCATATGACCAAGTTCCTCCACTAGCGACAGGTGCCTGAGAGAGTGGTTTGATCTGTATATTATAGCTGATTATAATCTGAAAGCCTTGTTGGCTTGTATTATTTGATCTGAAGAAAGACCAAAAAAAAATAAGAAATAAAACAAATAAAAGAGAAAAACACAAAGCACACACACTCAGACAACTGCAAAATTACTAGTTTGAAGCACATTAAAGATGCACAGCAGATGTGACCACACTCACTCCATGGGCATTGAACCCACAACAATTCTATGAGCGAATCTAGAACATATTATATAAAATGTCAAATATTATATAGACCATATCAACAGCACAATTTGTTTATTTGCTATAGCTCTTCAGCTCAGTGTGGGGAGGTGCTCATGAGATGTGATGGAGTATTGGAGCTGTGGTTCTACTCAGTGTTGTTTAGCAGTGAGTTTCTGCAGTGCCGTTACTGGACAGATGGTGGCGCTCTGCCTCATCACTTCTCCTACTACTGCTTCATTAAAGAAGCAGAATAATAAGTCCCAGAGAAACAGAAAGATGATGAAGCTGTACTTAATAATGGATCCGGCCCGTCACACTCGCTCGGCCTGATCCTCGCAGCGCTGCTGTAAACGCGGCTGCTGCTTTTGTCTTTCTTCATCTTCCACTGGAACTTTTCCGGCATCACTGTTTCATACAGCGTCTCTTCTTCATATTCTATTATTACCTGACACTAAAGATTCTGTACCTCTGCCATCAATACACCATATATGACAAAAGCTAAAACGTTTGAAACCCTTAAATCATACATATGCATAAAAATTGGTTTAATAACGAAAACCATTAAAAATGTTCGCATATGAAACAGTTTAGCTAAATCTGCACAAATACACAAAAGAAAAGTCAGTGTAAGGGCGAGTATGTGTGTGAAGGCAAGTGTGAATGGAGAATGTGATTGTGTGTGTGTGTGTGTGTGTGTGTGTGTGTGTGAGTAAGAAAGAGAGAGCAATAAAGAGAGAGAGAGAGAGAGAGAGAGAGAGAAAGAGAGAGAGAGAGAGAGAGAGAGTAGCAAAGTGTGTAAAAGTGTGTGTGGGAGAAAGACAGAAATTGCAAAAGTGTGAGAGAAAGAGAGAGANCACACACACACACACACACACACACACACACACACACACACACACACACACACACACACACACACACACACACACACACACACACACACAGTGTCTGAACAAAGAACACTGTTTATTTGATCTGTCTGGATTTGAAATGGGGAAAAAAACCCTACGTATTTTGGATTAGAAAACTACACGGAAAAAAAGACTCTTGTAAAAATGATGTAAATCTGAGTAAAAAGCTTTAACATGAACTCTTTATCTGTAGTATAAATCAATCTATCGGACAGGAAAAAGAAAAGCTTCTCGCTGATGAGATTGTTCATTAGTTTCTTCTGATTGAAGTGATGAACACACACTCACCTTCATTAAGAATGCACGCGGCTCGTGCACATGCTTCACACACTCATCATTTGCATGTGTCATATTTGAGATGCCCCAAATATTTATGACGACAATTAAAATGGAGAAAAGGATCCAGATGAGGCCATTAGTTCCACCGATAAAGACGGGCAGTGAATTTCTCCGTCTCAGATTCAAGCTGAGATATTAATGTAGTGTTACACTGATAATTTCCACTCAAATTAATCTACAAGAAAACTGTACAGAACACACACACACAAATAGATTGCTACTATGTATTTCTTTCAAAAAAATCACTTTTTAATACAATTTTATAAATATAGCGTTTAGTTGTACTGTACTATACATTATACCGTATATACACTATAGTTATATACTGTAAATACGTGTGTGTGTGTGTGTATAGCATAGACATTAAGTAAGGAAGATTAAGTGTTTTGTTTGTAATAGTTTAATAATTGTTTGTGAACTGATCAAAATAATTATTCTTTGCTGTTAGTCATTTTTTCTGCATTTCTCACCAAGGTTCAAGCTTTGCTCTTGAGAAATTACAGTCGTTACTGCTTCATCTGGTTTGTTGGTCTTCTGCTACAAACTCTGCACTTTAGTTTGCCCCAGATTGTCTTTTGAATTCAAGTCTGAGCTTTGTATTTCAAAAGCCTCACTTTAAAATGAGAAAATCTACAATACTTCCCCCCATGTTTTCTTCAACCCTGACAAGTATCCCAATATCAAACTCTCTGTAATTTCTCTAAAACACTTTACAACCTCGCACTTTACACTTGGGTCGCAACCTCGCAGTTTGTTCCTGTGTAGAGCTCCAGACACGGTCTTCCCTGAGACATTCCAGACATCCAGACGACGTCCAGACGCCCATTCACTAGACAATTGAACTTTAACAAAATTACTTTTAGATTTAGTTACACGGACAAAACAAAATAAAGATGTTATGTAATGTTACTTGTTTTTGTATAGTTGAAAAAATAATTTGAAAATGTGAAAATTAATTTACTGGGTTTTTTGTGTGTCAGACTGAAAGTGAGTGTGTGTTCAATGGAAATTGTTTTTTAATATTTCAAAAAATTCAGATTTTTGTAAAAAAAAAAAAAAAAGGTACAGATTGACAGATATTGGTTATTTTAGCGTGGATCAGTGGGAGTTTAATATTATTCTTGTCAAATTCTCATTTAAAATCATATCCGACTCCAGTAATTTCTGCACACACACTGTTGAGCAGCTGCACCGAGGCCTAAATCCATCCAGTCCAAATCAACAGGAGGCGGAATGTAAAGCTGCATTTAATGATAAACTCTGTTTCTTTGCTCTTTTCCTGATGAATATTCGCAGGTGATGAAATGAGCAGAAAGACAAACGTGGATGTTCAAAGGAGGTTTTGTCTGTGTGTGTCTGTGCGCCGCTAATAATCACCACGTCGCGCAACTATAATCCGCTAATGAAAAGCCGCTGACAGTTCCCGTGGACTTCATTGTTGGCCACCAAAGCCTCATACGTTTCAACTGAACAAAGAACGTGGACGCGCGACACACAAGTTAGCTTAGCTAATCATTAGCAGACTGTTGTGAATCGGCATTTCCTGCATTTCTGATGTCACATTTAGTCCAGATCCACCGATGCCAACGAAAGTGTTGCCAGCGAGACTCTCCGTGGTTGCGAGCGTTCGTCGGGCTGACGATTCCCGCCGGCCAATCGAATGGAGCCGTGAGAGATGAATCCGGCTCTTTTCCTGGAGCCTGCCCGGGGCCAGTCATTAGGGGAAGGAATCTGATGCCCCGTACCAGCGCTCCGAGCTTTCAGATACAGAAAAGTTAAAGCTCATCACTTTCCCACTAAAATCATTGTGTCCTTGAATGTTGAGAGAAAGGTGGAATGTGACAGAACCACTCAGCGGAACCAGCGCTCGCTAGACAAACCCTCCAAAATTACCCATTTTTATTCTATTCAGTGGTAAAAAGCCTGCATTTGAGGAGTGAAGTTGGAAATGGTAAAATAAAAACCATAAACACATTTAAAGGCTGAAAATAAGCCCTATTGAAGCTGAAGAGAGAGTGAGACATGAAGAAAACAAATCACAGTTAATGTGACACCACTTCATCATAAACTTGTTTATAAATAAATCCAAATTTAAACAGCAGTTCTGAATTCTTGCGTCAAAACAAAAATTGACATATTTTAACAAACATCTAAAAAAAATATCTAAAAAAGTAGCTAGTGTCATATTCATTGATAGAAACGTAAATCTGCTCACAAGTGACGAGCGCCAGAAAAATATTCTCATTTTTGAGCTCCAGGCCTTTTTAAATATTCCCTTTAGAACTTGCAAAAAAAAAAAAAAAAGATTTACATACAAGCTATTACCCAACCGCAGCATCACGAAGTCACATGCAATTCGGTTGCAGGGAACGTGACAATCTGAACATGGATGAGGTGAGGTGAGGATTTTCAACTGATGGATAAAGCGTCCATATAAATAAGAGAAGATCTCGGCAAAGAAAAGCACTCGCTGACCTCAACAGAGCGTTTCCAGCTCTGTGTCATGTGTGTGTATGATCGTAACCACTTCCAGATGTGTTGAGCTCCGCACACAGGCATATTTCTGCAGCAGGAAATGAATGTGGTTTTGTTTCAATGGCTTCTTTTCAGAGAAGATTTCTGTAGATGACGAGATTTAAAGGGACATTTTCTCCAAGCCCGATAGTATCAGCACCCGAAGACACGGCCTTACGTCACTGTCCTTTCTGCCACACATCACAGGAAAACAGGAGACTGGATCTGGACATTGAAATCACAATTAGACAACTAAATAGAACACATACAGAAAGAAACTCAGCTCAAATCCATCCAAACTGATGCTAAAACCTTTAGAACAATTCTCGCCACGAAGTTCCGCATATATAAATGACTAAAGCTTCAGCTTTAAAGCAATGTGCATTTATTTCCTTTAAAAGTCAAAAATAATAATGCTAAAACACAAATAGCACCCACAACAAATGTTTCAATCAGTACAACAGAAACAAAATCACCTTGCCTACATTACCCAAGATTCTCAGCTAAAAAAATTGGCGACACCCTTATTACATCTGACTAAGAACATTATTATTTAGAATGTCTGTTAGTTTGCAATCCTGGCAAAAATCGACTAACATGATGAGGAGGAGAAACATTTAATCGAAGGATAACTCTTAATGAAGGACGCACATCGGATGATCATTATACACTAGTATAACACTGACCACGACTGGTCCCAGCTCAGAAAAGCAAAGTGAACCATTCCGGAGAACCACAAGTCTTCTGCAGTACTGTGTCTCCTGAGACCCGTGTCATTAGATATTCCTGGTTTGTTTCTAGGAAAAGCAAACGCACACTGATCCGGTGGAAAACAATACTGTCGCTGTGATAATGAGAATTATGGCACACACTCGTTTTGATCCATGTTTTAGTTCAGAGACGCTACGATGAGGAGCAGGTTTGGAAAATGACATTTTTTTACCCTTTGTTACCAAAACAGGGAAAAAAACGGTAAAAAATAACGCAGTAAAGGCCCCCAACAAGAAGACTGAGTGTTTGTGTCTGCGACTCTGTGCCTGAGGAAGATCATTAACGCTGTGTCCCACTTCCCTGCTGGAAACTGCCACGGCCATTTCCAAAAACTAAAGCATTTAGGCAAGTTCAGGGCAAAAATGAGCTTCCCAGTGCACGAGTGCGTGTGTGTGCGTGTGTGACACATTCCCTCAAAAAACACACACTACCTCAAACACAGACACTGACCCCCACACACACACACACACACTTAATCACATACACAGACACAAACCCACACAGAGACACACTATATCTTAAACACACACACACACAATCATGCAAACCAACTACACTCTCTTAATCACATACACAGACACAAACCCACACACAGACATACACTCAAGCAAACACACACACACACACACACACACACACACACACAATCCCCCACCCACACCCTCTTTCTCTCGCAAGCACAAACCGTTGTTCACGTGTGACGGCCATGAACCCTGAAGAGTTGCTGAGGAGCGACCAACACTGCTGATATGTCAAGGGGGCGAAATAGTCCAGGTTGTAATCCTTCTAGAAGAATCCAGATGAAGGATCTCCACACCGCAGCATCATAACGTGTTGAGAACGGAGGATCAGCGGCTTATTAGTGCTGTAATCCTTTAAATGAAGCCTCCTGACATTTCTCATCAATCTCAGCACCAGCTCAATTCCCCCAGATTTACGGACGCTCCTCAAACACTCCTGTGCCCTTCAAGACTTTCATGACGGCCCTCGTGAGCATCAAACCGGACTCGACCGGCTTTTTCATTTATTATTAATTCTTAATAAAACATCATATGAAATTTATATTCAAGCATTCTTCAGACACTTCCATTCAACGTTGCAAACTCACTCACACTCACAAGAATCTACCTGGGAATGGAAGCCATTGGGCATCCAGGTTTCAAAAACCAATCTTCTAAACGTGGAGTTTAAATTGTGTTGCAAAATGATTAAAATATTATTAGTTATATTGAGTGAGTTGGATTAGTAAGATTTGCATCGTATACATTTTTGTTTTACACTTACAGAGATATTTCCAGAGATGTTACCAGAGGAATATAGAGTACCTGAAAACCATACTTGAGTAAAAAAAAAAAAAACCTTGCTGAAGAAACAATCCATTGAAAGTTACAAGTCAGTCTCACTCAAACTCAAAAGTGCAGAAAAGTGCAACTGTTAATTCACATATAATTTAGCTCATGAACAGCATCCAGTATTTTCAGCCTCATCCTCACAAGAAATGCATCGCTGTAGAAAAAGAAGCTGACTTAGCACACAATCACACAATGTAACAAGCAACGGTGAGTGTCCATTTAAATGTAGTTGAGTATAGAGTACAGTTACTAAATCACAAATGTAGTCAAGTAGAGCGTAAAAGTTGCATATATTTTTGATACTCAGAACAGGTAGCCAAAAAATTACTTAAGTAATGTAGTAAAGTCCAGTTACTTACCATTTCGCTCCAGCAGTTTGTCCTCGTCCTCTCTGTTGTTGAGGAGGTGAATCAAGTCGCTGACTGAAAGAGGTTTTATGCCTGATTCAGATTGGTCTGAGACCTGATCCGGTCGAACACTTCATCTTTAGTTCAGTAATGAGAGACACATTAAACAGAGGTCGTTTAAGGCTTTTATGCTGCTTAATGTGAACATTCCACTACTGGAAATGGCTGTTTAATTAAATAAAGCACTTAAATTAGCGAAGCTTCATTTACAGCAGAAATCTGTTTTTGAGCATTTCAAATAAAGACCAAATAAGGTCTGGCCGGCAATAGTGCAAACAAAAGTCTAGATTAACAGCGGAAAAAAGTAAATATGTAGCTAATGACGGTAATGAGATCTGAGGGAAACTCTCGCTAGGCTAACAGAGTCGTGTGCTAATGAAGAGCCTCGACTCTAACACTAATTCAGATAAAAGCTGGACACTGGCTTTCACCGGGTGGACGTCTCCGTTTTTGGCCATCACAGAGGCCAGAGGAACCTAATTATCACGACAAGATCTAAAATACGCCGCTCCTCCCTCTCACGGCCCTTAATCACAGAGCGCAGCGCTAATTGCTAAGACACTGAGTTCATCTCCACTGCTGGAGTGCATCTGTTTTTAGTTACACGTAAAAAGTGCCAAACACTTCTAATAATGTGAGACGGGCCGTGGGCTTTTTTTCCCAGGGGTCATAGATGACAAAACTGGGAGTTGTGAGCTCTTCTGATGAAAAATAAAGGTGGCTCTGAACAGGAGCCTTCCCTTAATTCTGAAACATAAAGAGAAAATAATAAAAGCAAACGTTTTTAATCCTTATGAATGTCTTTGCGATTTAAATGTTGCTTTAAGTGATAACGTTGTAGAAAATGTTTTCACAAGTTGGCAGTTTTCAGCGGACACACTGGCGGGATGTTTCCAGAATCAGCAATTAAATGGTGGGAAAAGTGTAAAGCCCGAGCTTATGATGTCATAATGGTGAGAATGTAATAAAGGCCTGCAGCAACCCACCTCCTTCGGACAGAGCGAGACCACCCGACCCTCTTACAGCACACAATAAATTCAGCATGGCCCAATTAAACGGCGACAGAAGAACAACAAACACGCCTTGTCCTGCTGGTTTTAGTGTTCAAACCTACCCCCTTCACTGCAGGAGGTGCGAAAAACAATAACTCTCATCGTCACCCTGAGAAACATTGGGAGGATTTTCAATATGTTTTTTAATTACGTTTGCTTATTTCATCATGAGCTTAACAAAAACAGAGGGGGAGATGATATTGTGAGTTGGAGGGAGAGATGGACAGAAGAAGTGTGAACTGAGAAACTGAAACTTAAGTGTTCGGATCTGCTGAGAGAGAG
>SOMO01000031.1:216156-230643 GCA_028128575.1 Paedocypris carbunculus | reverse complement strand
AAATTTAAAAAATGACTGCGCTAAATGACTGACTCTTAATAATTCTTAAAATAAAAAATAAAAAAATTAAGTTTTTTTGTGAAAAAATGTAGCAAATAGAGGTTTAATATTGGCAAGCCTTATCATAAATATGGACGTTATTTAGGTATAATGGTTATAAGTAAATGTAGTTATAAGTATAAATAAATATAGTTTAAATATAAAGTTATAATATTTTTATTTATTTACGGTTATATTCATTTTTGTGCTTTCACAGTCTATGCTACATTATATTTTTTAACTATACTCCAAATAATAAAAAAATGGTCTTTTATTTGTGAAAAAAAGTTTAGTTTAATGGTCACAAAGCATTTTTAAAAATATGGATGTATTTTGGTATAAGTAACTATAAAAAGAACTGTTAAACAACACATGAACAAGTGGTTTGGTGATGTGGACATACCGCGGGTTCCTTTAGGACAGGGCCTCTCCACCAGATTCCCCCTCTGTGTCTGCGGCCACATGATGTCACGGAGCTCCACGCTGTCGCAGAAGCGTTCAGGCACGGGGAACGACTCTGCCGGCGGCGGCACGGTGGTGGTGCGAGGAAGTGAAGGCTTGGGCGTCTTATATGCGATGGTACTGGCCGTTGTCTCCGGACCCCTCAGCTGAACAGCCGTGGTGGTAGTGATGCTGGGCTTTTGTAGCTTGGGAGTCGTGGAAGCCTCTGAGATGGGAGTCGCTGAAGACAAACAACAATGAGTCGAGAGAACGAGTAATCATGAATAGCCATCATGACTTCACAAAAGCTATGTGACCTCCATGCAGGAGCTTCAAGGTCCATTAAGTCTGATTGGTCTCCATATCTCCATCTCAACTATCAGTCGATAGCATGAGGTACATCATCACTGGGATTTCCTCAACATAACACCAGGTCTGGTAGCGCGTATCACCACAGGTTTACAGCTTTCCACTTCAGAAAGTGAACGAGGAACAGATTTGTCTTTCACTCTCGCAGCAAGAGTCTAGACGCTGATCTGAGCCAGTGTGAGATGTTCTGTGTACATGAGTGATGCGGAGGAAGCAGAAGAACTTCCTCCTGAGGTTCATCTGCTGTCAAATACTGTCAATTGACCAGCAGCTTTAGCTCCAAACGATAATTTAAATGTTTACTTTTGTGTGTGTGTGTGTGTGTGTGTGTGTGTTGACTACTATTTACAAAAGAGACAAGAAACATCCATTCACATTCATCCATCCATTCATCACATCAATTCAAACACACACCCAGCCCTCCATCCATCTATCCACTCATCCATTCATCCTAACACCAATCATTCCTTCAATCCGAATACCTATCCATCCATCCAAACAACCGTCCATCGATCAATCCATCTACACAGTACATCCATCCATCCAGCGACCCTTCCTTCCATCCATTCACATCAATCAATCCAAACATGCACCCACCCATCCATCTGTCTATCCATTCTTTTGAAAACTCATCCATCCATCCTTAAACGCCCATCATTCTATCAATCCGAATACCTATCCCAATACCATCCATCCCATATCTACATTTATCCATCTATACATCCAAAACCCATCAATCAATCAATCAATCAATCAATCAAAACACCATTCATTTATTTTAAGACTCATCCATCCATCCTAAAAACGACCCACCAAACACCAATCCATCTATACATTCCATCCAAAACCCTTTCATTCCATGTATTGGATGCACTTTTAAAAGAGAAGCAGAAGAGCAGAATGAGAAGTCTACGCATCATGAAAGCCATATTTGGGTTCCTCATCATCTAAATCCCCCAAAATGTCTAATCATGTGATCAATCTGCAGTCGCTCGATTCGTATCTTCATTCAGCAGAGCGTCACATGGCAATTATCACAATCAGTGTCACACTAATTCCATTAAAGACAAACAAAACCCAGATTAAGAGGCAAAGCTGCGTGAATTGTGTTTGAGAAACAGTGTCCGTCTCCTCCACATCACAATGCTTGCGTGATGAAAGACGACAGCTGTCATTAAACCGCCATACAAAGCTATTTAGTGTTTTTGCGCGTTTATCCACAAGCAAACCAATTCATTAAACTAGAGTCGTAACAATAAACGTGATGCGCCTGTGAGAAAAACTGACAGAGAATTATGTATATTTGTATTTCTCTACAAATCTGTTGACATGTACACCAGCAACACATCAGAGTGCGACCATTGATTTAAGAATGTGTGTGTGTGTGTGTGTGTGTGTGTGTGTGTGTGTGTGTGTGTGTGTGTGTGTGTGAGGGATGATATGCGTAATTCATGGCAGCTAATGCTAGAAGAATTAGCATGCTTTTGTCTTTCATCAACACTGATTGTTGAGCTAATTGCTTGGTTTGCAAGCAGCTAAAAGAGGCAGAACCTGCCGGAACAGATTCAATCAGTGCGCTACAAGTGTTTCACACTGCTAACAGTGCAATTACACTTCCATAATGAAAGATTGAAGGCCTCTGAAGAAATACCCCTGAGAAAAGAAGTTCATATTCACATCAGAAGTGAGATTTGGTGGATATTTCATGCCTAATTGCTTGTGCTGAGCGGCAAGAGCTTCCCGATCCTTGATTCAGCATTGGTAATAACTGGTTCTCAACACGGGCATGAATGGTTTTACTGTGACGGTTCGGCCGAACGAAACGACGGCAAACGTCCTTGAAATGTCTGTGCTCCTCGAGCTCTCGACTCAGAATCGTACAAACGTGACCCATGTTTTTAGAGCATGGCAAGTCAAATTCAATGTGTATTCAAATACTTCTAAGGCTACCTTTGAAAAGATGTTGTTGAAATGCGTAAACATTCCCATCAATGACAAATTTGATCTTCAAACCCACATGGACAACTCAAGCCTAGTTCCATCGCCCTTTTTTAATCTCGTGTTATCCGTGTGACTGTTCTCTCTGAGCTCCGCGGTCTGAGCTCATCATTCTTGTGCCTGACACTTAAAAACCGCCATGATGATGTGACCCTCAGACCCGACAAGCCGAGCTGCTTGTTTCCACGTGTTTGGGGATGGAGGGATGGATCGACCTGTCCGGACAGGTAATCCTGTTGGAGTGAGGGAAACACATCACTCAGTGCTGGATCAGCGAGGGAAAGAGCCCAGGCACCGGGGGACGTCTGAGTGTCTTATGAAAGCTCGTGGGACCAGCCTTTATTACAGGCCAACAATGATGTTGTTTACCGCCGAGTCCCTGCGCTTCACTCTCTGATGTTGCCTGCACTCCAGAACGGCTTCCGGAACACACCGAGCACATATTAAATCTGAAATTAAAAATCAGTCATCTGTGACATTTGACACACAGACTCGGGCACCAGAGGAAAGCCACTGGATAAATCTCCCGCATGTGTGCGAGTAAACGGATGGACTCGGACATATATTTAAATCCGGGGTTGTTCTTCAGCGCTCGAGAAAAACAGCAAGATAAAGATGAGAGGTAGAATCAAGCTCACAGGGCTTCATAGTGGCGCTCTAAACACCAAGTCAACTAGATGCTTCTCAAATTAGTTTTGAACTGAACACTACACTTTTCGGACAATTTTTGGGACACTTTTCGGACAGTTTTGTGGATAATTTTTGGGACACTTTTTTGGACAATTTTATTTTTTTTTTATTTTGCTTTGGCCACTTGAGTCACTTTACCTCAACCGACTTGCTTTTATATCTTATTTATATTGACCCTATTTATCTTTTGTACCTTTTTATGCATTCATTCAAAAATGCCAAGCACTACTTTTCCATTTCTCCTCCTTTAACTGCATTCCTTGCTGGACGATTGTAAAAAAACATTTCACTCCATGTATGTATGTGCAAGTGACAAATCATCAATTTGACATTGCACTCAAAGGGTCTTACCGTGAGCCGGATCGGGTGGTCCGAAGGCCAGGTTATAGCGAAGGATGTAAAAGTTATTCCACACGTAGAGCTGGTTGTCACGAGGGTTGTATTCCACAGCGGCGATGTATTGGTACTGGTTGGGGAAGTGGATGTCCACGTACTCTCCTCTGCTCTGCTTGGTGTTGTACATGTAGTCGATCAAGCTCTTGCTGACTTCGCTCTCGTTATCTTCATACGTGGACCGAACCACGTACAAAACCCCGCATATCATGAAAGCGTTGGATGCCGAGCGCTTGTCGTAAGTCGTTTCCCATGTGGCCTCGAAGCGAAGAGTGTAGGGGTTGAGCTGACTGATCACGATCATTCCATTGTTCTGCTCGGTGGCGTAGATCACCCACAGACCGTTTTCGTCCACTGCCAAGTCGATGTCGGTCTTTCCGCCCCACTTGTATGGCGACGTGTCGTGATAATTGGCGTTGTTGATTATGGCCTCGCCACTTTTGACTCTGGTCCGGAGGTCGAACTTAACTATATTGCGCGTCCTCTCCTTGTTAAAGAACACTGCTCCGTCGTAAACCACGAATCCCGTGCCGTCCACCCGGTTGGGCAGTTTGTAGGTGGTAGTTTGGCGAGAGTTTTGGAAGTCGTCGAGGGAATTGTACTCGATGAGAGTGTCTGTCCTATACGGGGTCCACGGCATGAAATACACCTTGTCTCCGGCCTGCAGGGGGTCTTTGCACCATGACCCCGCTTGCTGCTCTGCTTCATACAGAAATGACGCATCTCCGACTGCCTTCAGAGTTCCAGGACAAACAAAAACTAGTGATGGGAAGAGCAGAAAACGGTCCAACGTTAAGCCGGCAAAGATCAAGGTGGCTGAAAGCACACGAGGGCAAAGTGCCACCGGAATCTATCATTCCGAAAACCGAGGTGAAGACAGAAACAACAACTAAAACGTCTACCATCTACCCACGTTCACAAGTCTGGTCTGAAGGTTACTGACGCTTAGACAAAAGCAAGAACAGCTCGGACGCGTCTGCAAGCAAACGGTTGGACTCACTGCTGCTTGGACGTACTGAAGGGGAGTGATGGAGAAACCAAAGCACAAAACACAAAGGAACGAAAAGAAAGAGAAATCGGCCCTGCAAACAAAAGACTAAAGTAAGGCTTGAGCGGTCACGCTCTGTGAAGGTCCCGAGACCTGAGGACATCTACAGGCTTAGTCGCTTTACAGTGTCTCTTTCAACTCTTAGAAGACAAGACCAGACAGGATTCAAAGGGTGGAGTGGTAGAGCGAGAGAAAGACAGAGGAAGGAAAAGAAAACACAGTGTAAATCGAGAGGAAACCAGTTAGCAGAGCATGCTAGGAATGTGGAGTGGGGTTCACACAGGCAGTAAAGGAGCACGGAGGATGAAGCTGAGCTGAGCCGATCCACTAACATCCTAACGGGGTTGTCTCTTAAATCGTCCCTCTGACGGGGCTCGTGCACTGACCAGAAAGGCTTTAGCGAGATCTAAGTTTGCTCGTGTGTGTGTGTGTGTGTGTGCGTGTGTGTGTGCGTTTGCATGAAATTAAGAAGAAGAAGTACATACAAGGAGCTAATGGTGTCGGTGATTTACCTTTTTGCTCCACTTCTATTTTAAGCGTTGGAAGAGAGAATGAAAGGAGTGCAAGGAGGAAAAAGAGATTAGAATGAATTAACCATCATGTCCATGATCACATGCAGTTAACACGTCATGAGGTTATGGCATTTAGCACAGAGCGACGGCTGCCAGAGGAAGAAGAAACCCGGTTAGAGCGTGACGGGCAGGTTAATCTGAGCAGGACAGTGGATGTGGCGCCGGGGACCAATCAATCGGCTGTTGTCGTGGGAAACTGTCGCGGATCTGTGTGAGCGTGAAGCGAGGGTTTCTGGAAACCTCCACAGATCCGCATCCAGCACGTTTTTGGCTCTAGGATTTAGATGATGCACCACATTCCTTTCAACTCGTCTCTTGCAGTATTTTATGTTGCCAGATCAGAATGGGAACTTAATTCACTCTGGAAATGTGTAGACAAACACTGGCTTCTTGGTTTTAAGTCCAAATGTAATGATGCTGAACAAACGTTCGTAGCTGCTGGAAGACTCGCAGTAAGAGAATTCGCAAATATGGATAAACATTTCCAATTCATTTGTTTTTTCAGTTCTCTTATAGATAATCTGAAATTAATACCTTTGTGTATCCCGNACACACACACACACACACACACACACACACACACACACACACACACACACACACACACACACACATATATATAAACATGTGTTCAAAGTTCAACAAAAAATTACAATTTACAACCAGACAAAGAAACATCAAGATTTAACATTTTTTTTATATTCAATTATCATTAATTGTCACTAAATTTAAATAATTGAAACATATTTCCATTTAAAAGTTCAATGAGGTAGATACAAAATCAGGCTTATATGACAAAGGAGAAAAAAAAATATTTCATTAACCGAGTGGATTCTCTCAGTCTGGATCTTGGTTAATGCCAATGTAAATCTCGTTTTCTGAGATTCCATCAGCCAAAGGATATCAAGAGCTTTTATCTGAAAGGACTAAACAAAAGAAAAGCAGAAGAGAAATGAGAGAAATGTGGACAGACTGATAGGCAGCACCAGGGGTCCGGGGTCCTAGAGTCAAATCAGAGGGTTTAGTAAATCAGCGTCCAGAGAGCCTGAAGAAGGAAGACAAACAAAACCAACATCCTGGAAAGAAAAGTCTGTGCTGTCCTGTCCACAATATAACCAGAGAATTCATCTCCAGTCTGAAGGACAAATACACTTGCAGAACGTGAGTTGAACGGTGGTCCATCCGCCTGCTTTCATGATTAAACATCAAAAATCATAGATCCGTTTCATTATTTAGCACGTCAAAAACGTCAAGGCGACTGGCGTGTTCACAGGAGCCAGAGGCGGAGTCAGAGGCTGTCATTTTGGTTTGTCCTGATGCTAACAATTTAATTCCAAATTGGTTGTGCTTTCAATTGCTTTTTTATTTTGGATGAACATCGATATTTTTGTGTTTGCAATTTCTGAATTTAAAATTTTTATTGACTTTGAGGGAAAGGGGGTTCAATTCAATGCAAATTAATTAACTGTAATTTGAAGAACTCGGTAATGGAGAAGAATGGAATTCTTCAGTCATTGATATTTGATGAGGTTCATTGTGAGAAGATTGATGTCCTATAACGCTGGAGTTTAAACGCTGAAGCGCTTTTCTGACAGACTTAAAGTCATTTTAAAAAGTGGTTTAAAGTATACATACATTACAAAGTAATACATTTTAAAGTAATTTTTAAAGTCCGGGTTTTTGCGGCTAAATGATGAAACGCATCCATCACCAGCTTATCAACAGCCGTCGACCTGTAAATACGCTGATAATGTAGTTGCTGTTGCTAATGAAGAAGAAACAGAGGAGCACAAACTGTAAGTGAATAATACAGTGCCGATAAAAGAGATTGTCTCTTTGAAGTGCAAATGTTTCAATCACATGAAACATTGAAGTTCTGTGGGATTCCGCTGTTTCTTATTTAATCAAAGGAAAACAAATAAATGAATTAGATGTGTATTATTATCAGTGCTGGTGGCAATTAATAATAATCCGTGTGTTGAAGTGAAACATATGATTGAAAATAATTGATGATAGAGTTCCACCACAACTCAATGAACAGTTAAAGCTTAAGTCGTTATTATAAGGATTTTTCTATATTTCTCGTAACAAATAACAAAAAAACCAATTGTTATTATGCTGATATTCTTTATTTCTTGGATAACTAATAAGAAATAATAGTCATCCTCCAACACAGGTTTGTGCTGGTTTAGTCTGGTTTGTGCTAGTTCAGCCTTTTCTGGTTTGACTTAGTCTGTGCTACAGTTTATACATTGTGCTAGTTCAGTCTGATCTAGTCTGGTTTGGTCTGGTCTGTGCTAGTTTTGTATAGACAGTAGTTTCAGTCTGGTCTGGCCTTGTCTGGAATTTGCTGGTTTAAACTGTGCTGTTGTTGTTTGATTTAGTCTTGGCTGGTTTGTACAGTTTACATTTGGTCTCTGCTGGTTCAGCCTGGTTTGTACAGGTTTAATTTTGCCTGGCCCGGTTCAGTCTGGATTTTACCATTTCTATGCTGGTTCTTTCCGGTCTGTGCTGGTTGGATCTAGTTTGTACTAGTTAATTTAGCTCTGTTAGTTCAGCTTCTGCTTCTGTAATGAAGGTCCAGGTTCATCTTCAATACATTCCGTTTCTTTTGCTTTTCAATTACTTACTGTTTCGAATGCATTTCCAGTCATAATCACTCCTCACAGACATTACATTCGTGCTGACTCTTCAACAGTCCGGCGTCAGGATAATTCAGCTACTTTCATACTAAAAACCCAGACGTGCTTACATAAAGTAAATAGCGTTGGCTTTTATCAGTATGTGTGTGATGTCATAGCTTTTCTTAACCAATTAGTGAAACAAGAAGCCATATACGTCACTACTTTTATAGGCACTGTACAGACAGAACCAAAAGCGCTCAACAGTAAGTGAAGCTGACACTTACTGTAGGGGACACATTCATACTGGACCTCCAGGTACTTGTACGTCCCAGGACAGGGGTCCGGAAACACGTCTGGTCCAGTGATCACGATACACTGCGTTCTGTTGTTACACCTGCCGGAGGAACAAAACACACCATTGTTCACAAAATACACCAGGACGCTGCTGAGCTTATATTCTGATCTTTAAAATTCATCAAATATATTTGTTAATTTCTATAGGTTTATTAAAAAATTCTAGAAGAAAGTGTTAATATGTGAGCTGTGACTAAGCAAAAATAAACCTGTTCATTAGTGTTAATATACAAATCCTTAGACATAACTTTCCAACAGAACAAATCTGTGATCTAGATGTGTCTTGAAGCATCAATAGAGAATTTAATAAAAAATGATAAAAACATCATTTATTTATTTTTTTGTTTGTTTGTTTTTACTTGAAAGAGTGGCTAACTCACTCGCACAGACACACACACACACACAATTATATTTCTTTGTAGACTTACATAGAGCAAACCTCCCATTCTAAACGTAACCATATTGTATTGATTATAACTGGGGCTGTCAAAGTTAACACATTAACTCATGCGATTGATTAAATATGCTTAATCGCGTCAATTTTTATTAACGCCATTAATTGTATTTTCTGTTTTCGATTTTCAAATGAATTTCAGCTTTGTTTTGTTCCTTGAATGTGTGATCAGTGCTTTGCTCCTTTTGATATGAATGTGATTGCCGTTTTGTTCCTTTAGTTAAAAATGTGAGATCAGCGTTTTCAGCTAGTCCCATTATCAGTGCCATACTTTTGCCACATAAATATACAAGTGTTCACTTTACTGTGTGTATGTGCACTTCACTCGATGGGTTAAATGCAGAGCACCAATTTCGATATGGTCTGTAGTGGCCTTGTTGACAATCACACTCACTGACATATCCGTGTTCACTTTTCCTCAATAAAAAATTCCTTCTTTTTTTTTATTATAGCCGGCTACCCATTGCTTTCTTTAGTCAAAAACAGTATATTACAGTTTTAAACAAGTGCTTATTTTGTGTTCAGTTTACTTTAAATTTTACACTTCAATATTCAATATTACAAGATTCTGTGAATAATTGATAATAATAAATCATTATTTATAATACATAATAATTATTCGTGATTATTCGCGATAATAAATGGATGCCCAGCCACAGGTCCCAAAGCCCAGCCCTTTGGCTTTGCTTTTAGTTCCCACTTTTTCCCCAAAAGTGCTTTTAGGGCCACACTTTATCATAAAAACCTACTACTCAGGGCCCAAATATGTAATAAATGTCTAAACACACACACACGCACACACAAACACACACAAATATAGAGGGAGAGCGCACAAGTGAGAAACACCAAGTCTTTCACCACATGTAATGACTAGTAAACCACCACAACATAGAAAAAACATGTTCCGTGTGTGTGTGTGTAATTTTACCATATTACACTTGCATTACAACTATTCACTCGCCACAATCGTACAGCAATCGCCACGATCCGTATTCAGAGGCAAAGCTCGTCTCAAACAGCAGGAACCAGATTTAACCAGTTTGATCACGGTCTAGATTTAATATGAGCTCTGAATTAAAGCCACTTCCTCCCGAGGAGTTCGAACCTCACACATCTAATTAAAAGAGGAATTTAGGCCATTATTCAGGAGTTTATTTCTCTCAGTGCTCAGAATCTTAAAGTGACGAGGATGTTTGTTCATGCAGCCTCGCTCACGAGGACAATAATGGGATAAATAAAGGACGTCCACAGTCATTCTGTCTCGCCTTTACTAACAAGGACGGCAGCGCTTTTCTGAATGACATTCAATTTCTTCATGAAGATGATTCCCTGAAAATAAGCCCTAGTGCATCAGTGACGGCTAAAGTAGTGAGTGAGAGTGGCCACTGTACCAAAACTATGCTCAGCATTACCATCCAGTGAAGTTACACATGCACAGTGATACTGATACTGAGTATCAAAAATATAAGCAACATTTACTGTACTTGTGTTTGATCTGTACTCTTTACCTTACTAAAAGGACATTAAGCATATTTTTCTATTGAAGCTAATTTCTTGAGCGGATGGGGCGATATCGCCATCTGTAGGGTGATGAAGGTAGATGTGGACGCAAATTAACGGTTGCACTTTTTTGCTCATTTGAGTTTAACAGTTACTGACTTTTGTTTTTTTTTCTATCTATTTTTGTTAGATTATTAATATTTCTTATTATCTTATTAATATATCGATAATATATCTTATCGATAATATTATATTATCTCAAGGCGGCCGCGGATGATGACGAACACGGTGGATTGATGAGGCGAAAACAAGAGAATGTAACAAACGGTGTTGGTGTTTTATAAGCCTAAATTCAGTACGAGTAAAATACTTAAGTTCTTTTAAAATTGGATACTTGACGACTTTGTTCTCAAGTCTTCCTAGAATTGGTGACTTGTAACTTGTAATGGGGTAAATTTTGGTTTTCAGGTACTCTTTACACCTCTGTCCATCTTCCTACCACTGGACCACAGGTGCCACATCGATGATCTGATGCAGGCTCTTCCTGTGTTGTTTTCCAGAAGTGAATTTGAAATGACGCTGGAGACTTGGAAACTCAAGGCTTTCCTCATCATTACTCTTCCTCGTGTCATTTGGAATCCATTCGTCTTTCTCTTCTGAACGTGATAAATGCCTCCGTGTTGTTGAGTCCGTACAATAAAAGCCAGTGGGGTCCGAAAGAACAATGTCTCTCACTTACGTTCACCGAACAGGAGAAACAGCCGCATTCATCAAGACGTCGTCTTTTGTGGCGTGAAGAATAAAGCGTCAGTCACGCGGGTCGACCACGACACCGGGGAGCCTGTGTCATCATTGTATTTTCATTTTCCTGTGAACAATCTATTGTTCTTCCACGAGGATTGAAAGAATTGAAGAATCGTGTTTTCACAAGGAACAAGAATTGCGTCTCAATGTAGGTCCAGATATTCACACGGAGGATGGAGGTGTATAAATGCCGCTATAATGGCTCATAGAGACGTGATTGAGACTCTATTGAGCTATAGTGCGGGATTTTCTCATTGTTGATTTACATTCAACTTTAATGTGAAATCTAGGGCAACGTTTCCCTTAGAAGAGGGACAACCTTGTCAACACCCGACGGTGGTGATGTCAGTCACGTCAGCGAGGAAGAGCGACGAGAAATGTCACCACGGCCAAGTCTCCTTTACACTAATACACTTTTTTATACTAACTCACCCTCTTGAGGCACTCGCGCACAGTTATATACACACTCTTACACTCTCCCTCACACACACACACACACACACACGCGCGCACACAAACACTCTCAGCCACACACTCTTTCACATATGCAAACAATTACAAACCCGCCACACACACACACACACCCTCCAGCTCACGCATCACTTCCCTTTTAATTAGATGGCTGTTCGGTGGTTAACTGAATTTTAAAAACCACTAAAAATCTCACCAAAAATGTTGGTGCATCTATATTTATCTTGTGTGTATATAAATTGTGTAAACAGTGGTACCTCGGTTTATGAACGAATTATTCCACACACAACTCGGTTCACAAACAGAAAATCTATAAAAATAAGCCTGGGTGCACTTTACAAAGTGAAAATGGCTGTCCAGGCTGTTACATGGTAAACGCAAAGAAAAGAATAGACACAGAAAGTAGTGCTGTATTGTGGGTTCTGTGAAGACTCTTTCAGAGACATTTTGGTGCGAAAGTTCAGCCGTTTGAGTGGCTACAGTACCGGATCCCAGGAAGCACGGTGGATAGCCGAATGAAGCTGAATAAGGAAATTGAAGAAAAGCATGGCCGTGGTATTTGAGTGACTGGTCTGGCATTGGAGTGCGCACGTCACCCGTCTCATCCTCAGCGGCCAGCAAAAGAAGCGGCATTGTACACGCACCTGCTTTTGCCATTCTTACCACATTATTGTTTATACGGGAGCTCGTGATCTGCACTGCGCTACATGCCGCCAATGTTCGCGTGCAACTCTCACGATCTCAGCTTACGTCATCAACTTTCGGTCGTGTTGTTTCGGTGAAAAAAGTGTTTCGGCTGAAAACCGAAAATGCCGAAATTTTTAATAAATTTCATTACTATTTAAATTATCGTATATTATATCATTTACATTTATTCTNGGTGAGCACTGAAAGGCAAATACTCATAAAAGTGGTATCGGTCCATCCCTAACGTAAAAATTGTGATATTATATTATATACTAAGTATGTAAGTAGAGTAAAAGTATGGTGCTTGTGTTCTTTAGTACGGATTAACCAGATTTACCTCAAGTTGCGATCATTTCGGGTCAGACTGATTTTACCCAATTGTGTTTGTGAACCGAGACACCAGTGTGTGTGATGAATAAAATGATTAGGCTGGACTCACCGCTGAGACATGATCTTGAAGGCGTCGGGCAGGTAGCAGTTGATGTTCTCCATCTGAAAGGGGTCAGCGTCACAGATCTTGTCGTCCGTGCGGCCGTAGTTAGAGGTTTCGATCATTATGACATCACTTCCTGGACAGCGCAGGTCGATGGGGTAACCCTCGCACGACAGCTCCCGCCGCACCAGGCCGAACGGCATCGCCGGCCGACTGAACCCTGACACACAGAGACGAGCGCGATGCAGATTACAGCCATCAGACATCCATCCGCCACATTAAAAATCACTGGAAAAACCAATAAATCGGTGGCTGCGCTGCTTGGAAAGCAGATGGCCGACGGGATTGAGTTACTAAGCATTTATGACAGTATTAATAGACGTGTTATTGACATTATTATCCAAACCACAGTTATTTTTCCGGTGTGTAATAATGAACATTGGTTTTGTTTCCAGTAACTGTAGAGAAAGAAAGAGACTCTGTGTGTGTGTGTGTGTACAGTAAGTGTGTGACCGACTGAGAGGGTGTAGAAGTGCAAGCATGTTTGAAAGAGTGTGTGTGTGTGTGCCTGAGGGCGTGTTGGGTAAAAATAAAGTGCGAGAGTGTGTGTGTGAGAGAGAGAGAGAGAGAGTGAGAGAGAGAGAGAGAGGAAAAGAAAGTGTAAGCGAGCATTTGTTAAAGAATGGGTGTAAGAGAGACAGTATGTGTGTGTGTGTGTGTGTGTGTGTGTGTGTGTTTGTGTGTGTGTGTGTGTGTGTGTGTGTGCAAGACAGAGAAAGAGAGGATGAGTGAGTGTGTGTGTGTGAGAAAGAGAGTGTGTGTGCGAGGAAGTGTGTATCAGAGGGAAACTGCGTGTGTGTGTGCTTGTAAGAGAGGGTGTGTGGGTGTGTGAGTGTGTGTTCAGTCATTATGAGATGAATGTGTGCGTACTGTAACCTTGACTGTCAAGCAATGGGAGTTGTGGATAAAAGCATCTGTCGAGAGATTTCATGTAAATGTAATGTTTTACTAAGTACTTTTTCATGTTTCTTGTTGCCAACTATACAAATAAGTAATAAAAGTGTGTTGCACTGACTTCACCTCCATTACAGAGCGGCGATTGACAAAAGGCTGTTATTTTATTCCGCTTATGCGCACAATTCAAGCATTCCTGGCCGAGCCGTTCCTACGCACACACACACACGCCACTTTTGCCCACTACCCAGGCATTCTGAGGTCCAGGACGCAGAAGAAACACAAACATCACAACACACAAAACCGACCAGACCCCGGAGCCCCGAGCCATCATCACCAGATCAGAAAGAAAAGCAGGACAATCGATTGGCTGATAGTGCTGACGCACGCTGTTCTACATTCAGATTCCAGGACGCGCTTTGATCTATACAGAGGAACAACACGCACACACACACACACTCACCACAGTGAGAGACAGACATCGATGTGTTCACGTTGATAGACTGTGATTTATATATTACTTTATTATTTCCTATACAGTGGTTCTCCACTTACTAAATGAATCCGTGTCGAGAGCAGTTTGGTTGAACATTTCGTTAGCTGAGATTTTACTGAGATCTCCTCCATCTAGTAATCATCTAATCTGTGCCGACTTT
>SOMO01000031.1:180226-198000 GCA_028128575.1 Paedocypris carbunculus | reverse complement strand
TAAAAAAATGTATTCACATCTGTCAATATTTCTGCAGTGATAAACCTGGAGATCTTGTAATTTAACAGTGAGTCTTGTGGAGCATTTCTAGAGTAACTTCTGTTAGTTTAGCCGGTGTCTTTATGACGGATGTCAGTGTGTGTGTGTGTGTGTAATCTTCAGATTGTGTGATGCCGTGAGCTCCAGCAAGCGAAGGCGAAGCAGAAGCCTCGGCCGGGTCAGAGCGTGAAGGGAGGGAGACGGACCCGCTGGAGGCCCCGGGGCCCCATATATCACCCAGGAGCTTCCTTTATTTACACAGAGACAAACTCACTGACTCACGCGTGTCCTTCTGTGTGTTTTGCACTTTTAATGGAGTATTTGAAGTAAAACCCCGAGAGAGCCATGACGAACATAACGCACAAAGACGTTTTTCTACGGAAACATTCAATTCATTAAATTAAATAAACCTTACAGTTTCAGTACACAACATGTTGTTATTGTCACTAAATACGTATTTCGCTTTATTTATATAATACGTGTTGGGCGCATCACGAGAGATGACAAAATAAGACAAAAAAAAGTTTTGCCTTTAGCCAAAGATGTTTCCAGATGTGCGTTTGTTTCACAGAACCTTCTATAAAAGGCGTCGTCAGAAATATCAGAAAGGGGTCATGTGATGGCCCAGAGGCCCCCGATTGGCTGATGTTTATGAGTGAAACAAGGGCCCGTAAACCTGTCTAGAAGTCCAAGCACCAGCACCGGCATGTGGTGAAGGTCTCGGCCCTCATATGATCCAAAATAACAGCTGAAAATACAACATGCAAATCAGCTCATTTAATTATTTATACACCATTTGCGCCGGCGAGTGTTCTGCCTTGCATCGCTGTCACAAACACACACACACACACACACATCGCAGGGCTAATCCTGTGGTAAAGGATAAACCACGTATCCATGGAGTGTGAGGTGGAGGGCCGACGGCTTTGAACAAAGAAATATTTTCACCGCTCCTGACTGTACGTTATCCAGAAAAAATCAAAAATAATCCAGTGACTGTGCAGCAGTTTGAGAGCGAAAAGGGGGGAGCGGTCTTTGATCTATCTTAGCCAATGAGAGCTTGGGGTGGAGCCTTGATCTCAGATCATTAACTGTTTGGAATAAAATGAAACCCTCAATAAAAGGTTCATTTAATGATAGCTTTAAATAAGAAAACAATGAACACTATGATAAGAAGTGAAGCCCAGGTTAAGTTTTCAGGGAAACAAACGGCAGACGTTTCTCTCACAGCACAAGAATTAAGCCTCTTATCTGATCACCGTGTGTGAAGGTCCAGACATGTTCCTCAGAGCAGACGTGAAGCGATCAGATCAGGACACTGTAGAAGACGTCAGGAGATTAAAAAAAAAAAAAAAAAAAGCACACGCTCATAAAGGAAAATTGTGAGTAATTCTTACAATTATTGTCAACAAAAAAATGTTGAAAAAGAAATGAAATAAAAATAAAATATTTTCAGTGCTTAATTGTATTTTGTATCAATTTGTACACTTGTAAAAATTTGTGACGCTTGGTCTGAAAGACTGAAATGATAGAGCAGCTTTTACTTTTCTAGACCGGGGTTTTTATAAGTAAATATAGTATAAAAAAAAATTGTAAAATAAGTACTTTCAGAAATGATGATGTCACATACATCACTCAATTATCCAAAAAAGTGTATGTGTCTGCGTGTGTGTGACGGATCAAAAATGAACCAGCTTGACCCAAAGACGGCGTGAGACTGATCACGTTCATACATCAAGCCTGCGTGTGTGTGTGTGTGTGTGTGCTTGGTCTGAGCGCTGTGAGCCAGAAGGGTTTGCGAGAGGCTGTGATGGAGCCGAGCGTTGGTGTGAACACGTTCTGTCCCGGAGCTTCAGGAAGTGTCCGACGCTTCACACTTTCGCGTGATGATGGTCTGTTATATGTTGTTCCACATATCACGCGTCCCCTTCTCAACAATCACTGCAACAGCACATTAATATTAATAAGCTTATTCAGAAGTTCTGTTAGGGCTTATTAACGGGGAGTTGATTTTTTTCACTTATTCACATTTTTAATCAGCATTTGTTCTGCATTTTAGTCTCCAACTTTTGCACAATGTGTCTACTGTATGTTCATTGTGCCGTGACGGGCGGGGTCTGGTCTGATTCGATGGGATTTCATTGGAGCGTGAAAAGTGGGCGTCGGCAGAAGAGAGCAAAGCGGCAGGCGTAAATTTGAGGCGAACACTGGAGCTCAGATTTAGTCCTCAGAAAGTGGATGAAAACAGCATCTAAACCCCCGACCAATCAGAATCTGATTTGGTGAAAACGCTTTCTGGTTTTTGATTCCACACACGGATCAGATCCCCACCCTCGCGTAATTCCTCTCCTCACCGAACGTCTCAGCAGGAAGTCAAACCATCAAAAAGCTCTAGACGCTTTCAGGATGTGTGGAGCTCTTCTGTTACAAATCTACCGGATTCAAATTGTAAACTATCTGGAATCTATCATTTTTGATATGCAGACACTATTAAAAAGTCGTCAGTGCGAAGAAAAAAAGTCTAAAAGTGAAGAAGTCGATTCCCGCAGAACAGCGTGTGTGTCCCACCTGCTCGGACCCCACAGGTCTAAACAGTATTTAAAGACAGAAGAAAGGTCAGAGGTCAGCAGGTGCTGCAGTGCCAGACAAGCTTCTTACGCTTTTGTCTTCAAACACTGGGAGAGATTTGCAGCTTTAGCTGTCCCGTGCTTCTGCCGCGGAACCTGTGCGCTGACCGACCGCCAGCTTAGAAAACCTATTTAATTTAATTACTGGTCGTATTTTTTCCCCATTTATATATCCGTTAAAATACTTTTTATATAAAAAATAATCCGTTATTTCTTAAAACAATTTAGTTTTTCATTTGTTATTCACGTACAGTTGAGGACAAAATTTTTAGCCACTGTACAAAATTATTATTGTTTTTAAATTATTTCAAAAGTGCTTTAATCAGTGAAAAAAAAAAAAAAATAAAATAAAAATGATTAAAAATTTTTACCATTGTAGAAAATTTATTTGGCATTAAATTTAATTTAAAATGCATTTTAATTTAAATTAAATTCTTTATTTTCAAAAGCACTTTTGAAAGACTTTTAAAACAATGACTATTTTGTAGGGGGCTGATAGTTTAGTATTTTAAGTGGGAAAGACCCTCCACTCGCTGGAATAATGAATGAGCGTCGGCTTGATGAAGCAGGTCACTGACGTACAACAGGAACCAGAAAACACAGCGTCACATGAACAGACATGTCCGACCTCTGACCTTGCCGTGTTTCACAGGAACCACTTCCTGTCTGGGGCAGATTAGATTAGTTATCTGAGGATTAGTGGAATCTGGGGTGATGTTTTAACTAGTTCTGCGTTCCGCGACACGCCAGAGGAAAAGTTTTTTGGACACATGACTCCAGCTGCTAATGTGAAAAGACCCGGGATTTAAAGTTAAAGAGCTGTGTGTGTGTGTGTGTGTGTGTGTGTGTGTGTGTGTGTGTCGCCTTCCACACGCCGAAGTCAGAGCAATCCTATTCGGAGGCAAGGTATATGTTTTGATCACGTGAGCGTTCTTTTTTTCAATGTCTTTCTCAAATTACAGGTGTGTCTGTCTGAAAACGGTCTTTGAAGAGTGGCGAAGCAATTCAGCCCTTAGACACACACACACACACACACACACACACACTGCCTCTCTTCTGCAGGCCTTCTGTATCGCTCTCCCAGCGCATCTCTCTCTCTCTCTCACTCTCTCTCGACTCAGACACACCGTTTAGCCAGAATCTGTCTTCTCGTTCCTGGTGAGAAATTGAATTTTTCTTGTCGTTTTCTTGGTGAGTCAGATAAGAGTGTGTGTGTGTGTGTGTGTGTGTGTGTGTGTGTGTGTTTTAGCCCTAGCAGCTTTAAATATATTTTATAATGTCAACAAAAAATTAATTACTTTGTAATTGTTAAGGAGAAAATTAACGTGAAACTTTTTATTTAATTTAAAATTACCATCATTAATAAAACATTTTAAAGCAACAGGAATTAAATTTAATTCTACTAATAGAAGAGCTTTTTGTGATGTTCATGAGTGTGTGCAATATTTACACACACACACACACACACACACACACACACACATTCATATTTATAATTGAACATATTTGAAAAATGCGTATTTTTAATTTACAGTTTGCTAATTCTACACTTTATCTTTAGAAACAAATTTAACTGATTATCTTGGGAACAAAACACCTACATAAAAAAACATTTAACTAAACATTTTACCATTCTCAAATATGAATGTTGTTAGTGCTATAGTGTCCTTGCAGTGGAGGTGGACTGTCCAGTTTTGTTAAACGTGCCTCCGCGACACGCGTGTCTGATGGTAAAGGCGCGTGAGGTGCAGGTGTCTGACCGGCGCCGCTGCGGAGCACTTTGCATTAAACTCTGGCCGCAACATGGCTGTTTATTCCTGGCAAAGTGCAGGCCGTTTATCGCCCAGCGGGACGCTCCGTAAACACCTCGCCAGCGACTGGAGGATCCGCCGACAGAAACACAAGCTTCGGCCTGTGAATTAGTGCGGTGCGGCGGAGAACAATGTCTGTCACTGCAAAACACACACTGGAGAGACTGAGAGCGATAAAACTCACGAGGCATCTCCACAAAAGCCCCGTCGTCACGTCTGAAGAGCTTCCACTTCATTTACACTCGTATTTTAACCGAACGCTCTCTCGTGAGTCTGACAGGCAGCACATGCTGATCACGTCTAAGCCAGAGCGCAGGGACACAAATCACATTTCCCAGGTCCGCCCCGAGACAACAGCATTCTTAGCCGGGCAAAGCGGGCCGAGGACAAAGACGCGGCACAGCTACACCTCTGTCCTGCCGCCATCAGCACAGGCGAGCGCGGCTCCGCAGCACAAAGAAGTTCCGGACACTCACGTCTGTGCCGCGACATCTCCTCATCCTGCTGCAAACGCAACTGCATTTTTTAACCCTGAGTGAAAAGACGCGGGCAAGTTCTCTGGTGGATCCCATAATCCTGCCTGTGTTTTCGTTTCTCTGATACGGGACAAGGGCCAGAAAGCAGCGGAGCCAAGTGAAAGGGCCGGTGTTTTCACACACTGCTGGAGCTGACGGAGCCCAGGCTCTGACACTTTCAAGCCGCCTAACTACCCAAAAACGTTTTTTTTTTTTTTTTTTTTAGCACAAACAAGTCACGTGCGATCCGGCGTAGGTCCGCTTGCCACTTCCTAATCCCGCTCCAAATTCACCGGGGGATCAACCTGAGCCCCCTAATTGTCAAGAGGAGCGTTTCACAAATATTCACCATATCGATCAGATCTGTTACAGAGACATTAAACTGTACAAACTAAACTTGAAGTGTATGTAAAGTCCAACTTTGTTAAGAAGAAATGACCAGGCAGAGATCAATTAAACAACTGGCTTTTTTCCTTCTAGAATGTAAACAGTTGGATTCGTTCTTCTCTTTCGCTCATACCATGCTGCTGATTGTTCATACAGAAATCACAACAAAAAGTTTTACCGTAATTGCAATGTTATTACTTCTGTCGCTCTAACGCATTATAAAGATTCATTCTGGAACAAAATTTCCCTGCACTACGGCACCAGAGTTGTTTAGGCAAAAAAGTGGCGGATTCCACCAGCCTGACTACTGGCCCCGGGCCCCCAGTGCAGATTAATTATGAATGTGGGGTTAAAGGATCTAATTTAACACGGCCTGAACTTGCCTTCCCCATAAGTCGGGCTCGGTTCCGTTCCCGGCTCCATCACTGCAGCCGGGCCCTTCCCTCACACAGCACCACCCGAGGAGCCAAAAAGCAGCAAAGGGCCCCGAAATTGCTTTTAATTACAGACACAATAGCTCAATTTAACGGCCGAGTCGGGCATTAGCGAGTTCAACAGTTGATGCCGGTCAGCGCGCGTTTGTTTCACGGAGCCAGTAAATGAAAGGCGCAGATTGAGCGACACCTTTCCAGAATAACCATCGGAATGAAAGAAGCGAGCGGGATTATTCACGAGCGCGACGCGACCTCCCCCTCCCCCAGTTCCCACACTAATAGTTTCCATTCAGAAGAGAGAGAGAAAGACAAAGAGACCAAATCAATTCACATCTGGTTGTATTTTCATTAACCATTTCCCAATTAGCCACGGAGCCGCTTTCCATCATTTTAATTACTCACAACACCGCAGTCCTGTCCTTTAAATCACAACCGGACTTGAAGTCGTTGCTGCTGATCGTTCGCGACGTTTTTTCCCCGCAAAGTTGTGAATCGGTTCGTTAAAATCGCCCACAGGCTGATGGCGTTTTAATCGATAACGTTCGGAACGGTTCCCCGGGAATGCTCAGTCCCCGTGGTCTGCATGGAAAAGTTCGAGCGAAAAAGCCAAACTCGAGGCGCCGTCCGGAGCAACAGGACGAGCGAGTTTGCACCGAGAACGAAAAAAATCAAACGCCACTCACCTTTGCTGCTGCTGCGCGAGCGAACGGACTGGACGAAACAGTCGAACGGCTGGAAGAAATCAGGAGGAAAGTTGTTTCATCGGAGGCGCTGGTTATAAGAAGCGGGAACAGCGCGTCTGGGCGCCGGCAGCGCACATGCTCCGCTCACATTCCCGCAGAGTGCTGCGCTGCGCCCGCCGAGCTCCACCGAGTCCGCCTGTGCGTCCCTGCAGCTAGAGGAGACCGACGGGGGGCCGGGGACGCTGCTCACAAAAGAGAGCGCAAAACGCGTGGCCAAACACAAAAAAAGTGCGCCGGTCCGTTTGTGCCGAACTCAGTCCGCGGCGGGTTATTGGAGTCCCGTTCCAGCCGGAGAGAGAGCGGCCCGCGGCTGACGGGTTTCTTTCTGCGCGATCCGAACGGAGACGAGAGAGAGCGGCTGCGCGCAAAACCCGGAGCTGGATTCCCGGCTCGCGAGGATCGGGAGCCGCAGTCGGAAATCGAGCGTCTCATTTCAAGGCATCGTCGCGAGGGTCGCGGAAGACGATTACGCCGAGATGAGGAAAAGTCTAAAGCTGATTATTGGTTTTCTGCGGGCAACTTTTTGGAGCGTTTCCACCGACCTGGATCGCTACGTGCCCCTCATTGAGGCCGAGTGGAGGAGAAGATGCTCCTCGCGCGGGGGGCAGGCCGCTCCGATCAGCCAATGACTGCAGATGTTTTCTCGCTGTAATTCTAGCTCGCATCAAAAAAGTGCAGATTTTCGTCGCTTTTTTTCCTCAACTTGGCCTCAATCAGTGAGACCGACTGCGGCCGCGCTGCAACTGGAGCGGTAATCCACGAACAAAGGCGCACAAATGGCGTTTTTTAACTACACACTTGGCGCTATTTCACGTACTCGGCGCAAACACGCGCGTCAAGAGCCGCGGCCTGACACAACAACACACACACGCACCCTCAAAGACACACTCACCCCCTCTCACACACACTCCTGGCTTTAATAAAGTCTCCTCCACATATTTCAGTCAAACACACATAGCTGCTTTCCTCACACATCTTACAGCAGGTGAAACTAAGACTCGCTTGTATTTTCACATGCATAACTTTACATAGTAATACATCCATTTTGGAGGACAAAAGAGAAAACAGATGTGGTAAAGGTCATAGTGTGTTTTTTTCTGATATTTATGCATTAGTTTTGAAGAAGTAAAACCACATGTGCGTTGCATTCCTGCAGGAAAAAAGACATTCAAATCCCTAGTTTTATCTGTTAAAACATGACATCGTGTGTGAAATTTGTTAAGAAGAAAGACTTCACTTAAAACAAAACAGGCCGAAACAACTCTAGTAAATATAAAAGTTATATATTTACATTTTTCAATTGCTTACGAAGCATAAAATATTGTATTTTACAAAAATGTTTTTGTAAATCTAAAGGCAGTGTAAACAGAATCTAAGAAAAAAAAATCAGTAGTTTTACTAGCATTATAAACAAAGCAATATTGTTATTTAGTGGTTAATTTAATTGTAATATTGGATAATGTAAATATTGTAATAAATATTGAAAAAAAGAAAAATATAAAACGAATATATTAGATAACATTATTTTATGTAAATACAATATTATCATTAATTATTAATGCTGTTAGCATCTGTATTTGAATGAAAATGCAGAAGCGGAGATGTTTTTGCTCAGGCGGTGTGTTGTAATAGGATTGAGGTAATGATAATAACACTGGTGAAGTCTGTGCAGTTGCTCTTATGTAGCGCAGCAGATTGTAGTTTAAATCAGGATTAGCGCAGGTATAATCTGTGTAACACTGTTCTAATCAGAGAACGTCAGAAGATCTTCCTCTGGAATCTAATCTTTTCTTGACACTGTTCTGTTTGTCTGAATCTTTAATAATCAGCACAATTCTGGCTTCTTTCATTCTCCAAGTTTCACGTTTTTAAATCTTATGTTTACACTTGCCTGAATGTAGAATGTAGAGCATTTCATTCTTTAGTTGTAAAAAAAAATCAACAAAATACTTCTAAATAAAAAATATAGTCTAAACAATTTTCATTTTTCAATTTTTATTTTTTTTTAGTCAGCAGAAAATTGGATTGTACATTTTAGAAAACAAATTATCTCAGTAAAATATATGATTATATATTGCATAGAAGAAAACTCTATAAAAGTGCTAGATTAGGGGAAGGGTTTTTATATTATATTATATTAAATTAAGTATTTAGATAGAAGTAAATTAGTTTTATTAGTTTTTGAAAAAAAATTATACAATGTATAAATTATACAAAGTATACACATAAACTATATATAATTATGCCATGTTTTATATGTTTCTACATGTTCTAAGGTGTGTGCATTAATACACACACAAATAACACAGCAGACATAACATTAACACATTACTCAGCAGCAAATATTAACACATTTTTTATTTCAATCCATGCTCTATAAAGTAAATTATTAAATGAAACACTCACAGACTGTATGACAGTTAGAGTCGATCATCGTCACGTCCTTTTCAGCCAGTGAAATTCTCCAGTAGCAGAACGTCAGAAAACATCTACGTGTTCCAAAGAAGAAGCGTCTCAGGCCTGGGAGAAGCTCCAGCACGTCACAGAAGTGCCTGAAACGCTCCTGCAAACAAACGCCACTTCCCACACGTCACGCTGAAGTTCGCCGCTCTTTTCACTCTGAGATTTTACATAGTCTCTCTCTGAAACCCGATACCTGCTAGAACAAATATCTGTGAAACAAATCTAACCAGCGCTGAACGGTTTAGCAACTGTTATTAAGGTCACTGTAATTTAAAGTCCGCCTTACGTCTGAACTCCAGGCTCCACGCAAAGACATCCAGAGCCGAGTGGAAACAGATGTGGCGTGAAGCAGATACGGCTCTGGCCGTCAGCTCGGCTGAGATTAATATGACCCAGACATTAGCATATACAATGCTGTACGACGACCCGCGAGACTCTGTTTACACAAGAGGCCACAAACCACATTCTGCAATAACGTTGTCGTTGAGCCATTAGGACGCAGGGGTGACGTAATTTCTTATTCAAACCGCATCACAATCTGATGTTTTTATCTAGATTGAACCAATTCCAGTGAAGCGATGTCCAACATGCTTCATACGGACGTAATAACTGCTGCCGTTACCACAGATCACTCATTCTTTAAGCCATCTCGTACTAGTGCAAAGGGCGTTACAATGCGCGGCCCGCTACGCATTCGATCAGCTCTACACACCCTATATAAATCCTCAGAACTGGCTTTGTGGTCGACGTTTACTTCATGATCTTCACTCCATCAGACAGTGAAACAGGCCCTCGGCTATATCACCGTTCTTCTCACCATTATGGGCTTTTGTAGGCTAGCGTTAACTTTTGTGCTGGAGTTTAAGAAGTTTACAGAGGGTTTATTACGACTGAAACTGGACAAACGTTGTAGACAATGGCTGGATGAACGTGTGTCAGGAGTGAGTTTGCCCTTCAGCTTGATGCCGTGCAGCAGGAGAAATTACGTACAGATGAAATTCCCAGGATTCACCTTCCAACCAGAGAGCCGTAATATTGGGACTTTAAAGATAAAATAATTAATCTAAAAGTGTAATTTTAGTTCTTTTATATTTTCCAATGATTTTAAAGATATATTCTCTAAAATGGTGGTAACATTTTCACAAACATGTAACAAAAACCAATTGCAGTTTTTCTGTGTGGTTTTAACTGGTTAGTGATGTGCAGTTTTACTTCTTGACCCAAGGTGGCGCTGAGAAGTGTTATGCTTTTGACACTCGGTTGTCAAAATGCGCATGTTAAGTTTATACTCTGGTGCGTTCTCTCCTGCATTAAAAGTGATTTTTTTTTTACTGGAACTTCAGGACAGGCCACCAGAAGAACATCTGTTTATTTGACAAACAGACTTTTTGCGGTGGTGTGACAAGCTAGTACACATTACATTTACATGGCCCCGGGACCTGTACAACTCTTTCCACGGTCGTCCCAGTGAACTTCAGTCCACACTAACACAATTCATACTGATGTTCTCCGCAGTCGTAGTATCACCAGGAAAAGTGTGGCTTTTTCCAACAATGATTTAGAGTCTATGTAGTAAACTATGACTCCACTATGCTGACACAAAAACCTTGTCTTTATAATCGTACAAATTAGATGAAAAATGTTAGTGAACTAAATGCAAATGTGTGTGTTTGTATCAACAAACAAATGCCTGCAGGAATATAAGAGGCGAGAGCACTGTAAGAGAACCACATGCCGGACTTTAATGTCAGACCAGGTTCTGGTTCTAATGAAGGCGGCGGCGAGTCGGCAGGTCCGAGCCCCTCTGAGGTCAATAATCTTCTAAAATAATTGCCTGAATTTTTAATTGAGAGCAGCTGAAAAATCTTTGCAGTCGCACATAATTGTTAAGGCACAATCCCCGGTCCGGCTGTGTACCCTTATTAATTATATCCATTTAAAGAGAACTTCTTTCGGTTCAAATGAAAGACGATAATTATAAAACTTTCTGAATGCATACAGCTTATTTCCATAAAACATTATTGTTCTAAATGTATTCATTGAGTGCTCAGTTAGGCATAAACAGGTTGAAATGAATGTTTAAAGCCATCTTAACTTCATAACAGCTGTGTGACCTCAGGAGGCTTGTGACACAATAATGAAAATTTACATCCACTAATGCACTTCGCTTAAAAAACTGGACTAATTGCCAATTGGAACCTGACGGAAACAAACCGTCTCCGTCGCGGCGTCACAGCGACTTCATTTGCTAAATTACAAAGTACCGCTGTGGATCACCAATACTGAAAAAAAATTATCTTTAACTTATTTAGACTATATAAATATGCGTGTGTGAGAAATGACGGTGTGTGTCAGAGAGAAAGAGTTACAGTGTGTGTGTGTGCTTTTGATATTTTTTTTTTATATTTTGGCCTTATTTTTTTTCAGTAGAGACAGAATGTTGACTCAAAAGACTTTTCAAAACAGCGAAGGGACAAAGCTTCCAACAAATAAAATCGGCGCAGAACAATCATTCCTAAAACACAATGTTTGAATGGAGCCTCCAGTGAATCCACTTTTTGAGATTGTGAAGGAAGCAGCGCTGTGATTGGTGCTCTGGGTACAAACTCCCTCCCCCTCCCGCCGTGCCGCTAGTGAATGGCTGCCAGGACATTGTCATGCAGTTGCTAAGGTATCTGGAGTGGTTTTAGCCTTTTGCTATGCAGTTGCTAAGGTTTCTTGGCTGATTGAAAGCTGGTCCGTGTCAAAAGAGAATCTCCATGGCCACGGACACACTGCAAAGTTTTGGAAGTGACAATTGCTTTGGAAAGTAGGAGTGAATCTGCTAATTTACAATTCTGTGTAGCTACAGGAGTTTGTGAGTGAGTTAGCGATTGATTTCAGATCTACGTTCCGTTAAGGGATTTTTAGACAATCGGCAAAAAGTTTCAATTAGATGCTTAAACCATATTTTTTCCAGAACTGTTTTGTTAGCTAAACGTTTGGCCGACCTTTGAGGATTGAATTGGCCAACCTCATAAAACGGTGACATACATTTTCAATTTTAGAAACACCATCTGCAGTATCATTTATTACTACAAACAATGAATGTTTGAACAAGTAATAAAGTTCAAATACCTAGTTACTTTACTCGAGTAGAAGTTTGGCTTATTTATACTTGAGTCATTATTTTTTTGGTCTACTTTTTATTTCTACAGTTTTTCATGCAAATATCTGTACTTTCTACTCTTTACTTTTGTATTACTCCTAATTAATTTGGGTTAGTTTCATTTATTTATTATTTAGTTTTATTTTACTTTAATTAAAAATAATTTATCATTTATTTATTTTTGTTATTNATTATATATATTTATAAAACAAAAAACATCAAGTTCAAGTAGCTAATTAACCAGTACTTTTACTTGAGTAAAAATGTTGAGTTGATACTTTTACTAGAGTTTTTAAACTCTAGTAGCTATAGTTCTACTTGAGTAATGAATGTGACTACTTTTCATTAAGAACGTTCTATTAGCCATTGTAAACATTTTTATAAACCGGCTTTCATTGTAATTCAGCTTTGCATTACGGCTGAAATACACTCGCTCACTTAAAACGGCTCGATTGTAGAGCGTCCGCCTTCTTTGGTTAAGGAGAGACGTCTTTCACATTACAAATTCCCAAGCAGGCGACTCATTTGATTTGAGAATTCCTCATAGCTCCGTTCATCACGCCGTGCCAAGCCACATCAGTGAGCGAATCAACCTCCGTCCTGGTGCTTTCAGGGAACAAGGGGATTTCTTTAAAGAAAACATCAGAAAAAAAGAGGCTCCCTGGCCTTTGACTGCTCTGAACACACGCCACCTACCCGAGGACAGTTGTAGACACGGCTAGAGGATATAACTTCACTGAAGAGAATGAGCTCCACATCTCACAGACGGCCCCGCTGCTCGGACTTCACAGCAGCTCCGTTGGAATCTATTGGATTATTGGGAAGCCGGCGCACCGTGGAGTCTCGCCTCACAGGGGTCGATTTTAATGTTAATTCACTATACTGCAGAGTGTCTTCAGCATTACAATGGCCTGAAAGAGGAAGAGACGTCCTTGTCAACAAAATCCCAAACAGCGGGGTGAAGTGGCAGACTCCTCTTTAGCAAAAATAAAACGCAGGGATGAAATCTGAGCCAGTCAAACTTTGTTAGGCCATTACACGCCACCATTGTCCTCCTCTGAAGCTCTGTGGATCTCAGCATCTCCTGCTATCTCCAGTCTATGAGCTTGTTCTTCGAGGGTCTCCTGGGATTCGTTTTCTGGTGTGGGATTTAGCTAGAATTGAGTTGGGAAATACGTTGTTGCGTATTTCGCTGGTTTGATGAAAGGAAATAGACAGAGCACGACGGCACAACGGTGTTGCGATTGCTCGCCCGGTCGCAGTTACTTAACTCAAGACAAATTAGTTTACAGTTGGTAACAAAGTCGAGAAACCGTTTTGGCAGATGACACAACCAATCACGTCACTCTCCGCTCCCGCGCTTCATTGCCGGCAAACCTCGCACTGCGCCGGTAATATTTTCCAAAATTTCCACTGGATTCCGGATTGCCATCAGAGTTAATAAAGTGAATATGAGGGAGTATATTGTCTTTCTCTCCATCTCTCTCACTCTCTTTCCAGACTATTCAGAATAAATTAGCCCCAGCTTGCATTTATGACGTTGAGCGCCACTACTATAGTATTTCCAAAGAATGTCATATTGCGGATATGTGAAACCGTAAAGCCAAATATGAAGCCGAGAGCCAAGGAATGTCATTCCTTTGACATTGTACATATTTCAATGGATTTTCATTCTGTCAGTTACGACTCCCTCATACATGCCAGGAAGCAAAAAGCGCCACAAATTATTTGGCTAATTTCTTCTGAAATCCTGTGAAAGCTTCTCCTCCCCATTGCCAGAAATTTCAGCCTCGATCGGTAATAAATCCAGCATTAAACTCACGTGTGTATCCAGTTACCGTAATTGCTCTATTGACAACAGCACGGCCGTTATTTCGGACTGATACTCTCTGTATGGTTGGCCGTCGGCAGCTGTTGAAAGGGTTGGTTGCACCTCTGAGTGACTGCTTGTCAGCACGCTTCTCTGGTATCAGACAGAAGCCCAGCTCAGGTGACTGGGAGCCTGAACCATCGTGAAGTCTTGCAGCGGGTCCCTGGAGCCCGGCTGTATTTCCTCGCCATCACTCAACTCGGAAACATTTCATCCTTCACTCTCCCTCATTCGCCCATTCCTCTTCTGACTGATGCTTTTGCGCTGCTTGTCCGGAGGTCAGTCGGACCCGAACTGTGGCTCTGATTTATTTTCAGGCGTTTGTTTCTTATGCAAGGTGATTTGAAGTAAACAGAGTTGTCATCGTACGATCCATGGTCATCAGACTTTATGTGTATATACAATGAACTACGTATATACCAAATACTCCTTGCAGTAATCACACTTTCCCAGCAACTATGGAGGTTTGGAGAAGTTTGTGGACAACAATAGCAGACGTTCTCGATCATAGCAGATGAGAAAGGGCTAGTTAGACATTTTACCACTGGATATATTACAATAGGATCAGTTCTCAACAGAGGTGTAAAGAGTGCTCGAAAACCATTGAGTAAAAGTACAGATACCTTACTGTAAAACTTATTCCAAGGCACCAAGTCCGAGAAGACTTTCCAATTTTAGAAAGTATTTTACATCTACCAAGTTCAGACTAGCAACAAGAAATATGAAAAACAAGAAGGTCTTCATGCATGAGATATAGAAATGAAATTTAACACCTCAGTGTTACAAAATTGATAGAAAATTTGCAGTCTCAGCCAGTCAGTATCAGCCAAGCACAAACGTGCAGAAAAGTGTAACTGCTAATTCAAGTGATTTAGCTGATAAATAACACCCAGTACCTTCAGCACCCTGCAGATAGCGATATCACCCCATCCGCCAAAGAAATTAACCACGGTAGAAAAAGATGTCGACTTGTTGTGCCCAATCACAATGTAACAGGTAACGGTAAGTGTCTTGAATGTAGCCGACTAAAGTGTACAGATACTGGTCAGGCATCGACTATAAGTTACTTATATTTAACTTATATATAACTCAGTACAAATACAAAGTAGCCAAAAATACTTAAGTAACAAAGTCAATTTACTTGAGTACTTTACACTGCTGATTCTCAATAACATGTGTAGGGGTATGACTCTCTCTTGACGCCTCATCTCTGCTTCTCAATACAGAGAGAAGACGTTCTCGGAGCTTCTCGAGCACCTTCGCTCTTGTAAGACTCAGACTCCATCTTAGAATGCTGAACACATGATCAATATGCTGCTACGACTCACGAACCAAGAAACTGATTAGCAGCAGTGTGAATTGATTATTCCACACCCACACGGATCTTTCCATCCCGAGACAATTCGCCGCACACTCGTTGTGTAATTACTTACACTAATCTCCCAGAATGCACACGGATCGCTCTATATTCTCAAAGAGCTTCTGTTCGCTGACCTCAATTTACTCACTTTTCCCTGACAAAAGCATCCGGTGATTCCTGCGCATTGGCTCCGATTTCTGTTTGCTGACTTTGATCTCGTCGTCCTGAGCTTCTACTCGCTCTGATGTCACTGCTCCTGCTGCAGCCACAGGCTCATCTCTAGCTACAAACCCAGAGACATTTCAGCACGCTTTTTGAACCGCTGATGGATCACACTGGGTCTGAAACACAAAAAAGGTGGTAGTGGTTTGGTCTAGTGCTGCTCCTGACAGCCTCACGAGAGTCACAGTATCGGGAGAGTTTGTGCGATCACATCAGTGATGGACTACGTTATGCTGGCTTGGCGTTTCACTAGCGCTGATCCAATCAGGATTCTTGAAGCCGATTACCGAAGCTGCATTGACCAAAACAGGTTAGCTAATCATATAGTTCGATTCAAAATATAATGTAGTAATATACCTTAATATATACATCAGCATATAATAGTATGTATTTCTTGAATTTTTGATCACGTAATCTTGAAAATATATTTCCCTAATATAGTTTAGAATTAAAAGGCTGCAGCTAGACTGTTAGACGTGGCTGTTTTTTACATCACTGGAATCATTTCACTGGTTTATCATCATCTAATGTCTGTGTTGTTCTGTAATTGGTTGGTCGTTTATTAAGGGGGCGTGACTCGTCCTGTGATTGGTTGATCCGATCAGAAGTGTGGACAGACGTTTGAGTGGATTATTATCTATCAGAGCTGTATTTTGTGCTGTGATTTGTTGATCTTTTATCATGGGTGTGTCTCATCTTGGGATTGGTTGATTGTCTGTATGGGTGTGTCCTGCCTTCAGCTCAGAGATCCACATCTATCTAGAAATGTAAGAAGTAGAGCAAGTATGGCGAATCTAAGTAAGGTCCAATGGCTGAAACTCTTTTCTCTTCATGTTCTTTTTTTTAATTGAAAAACTAATGTTGAACACTTTTTTGGAAATCAAAAGAGATTATATATCATTTGAGAATCATGACACAGCATAATTTGACGTTATGCGAAAAAGGCCACATTCCTCCCACAATAATCGACAATGAATCGCTGTGATCTTTCCATTTTCCCGCTTTCATTCTCTGCGTATTCCACGCGCTAATCTTTTCATAATTAGCAAGATCATCTCCAGCTATTTAATCGGTCTGATCTGTGTGTTGTTAAACTCATTAATCCTTCAGTTTCAGTACTACAGCGCAAAGGCATTACACAGAATTACATAAAAGTGAAATTTTAAGCACTTTAAATGCTGTATACACCCACCCAAAAATTAATTGCTTCCGATGTGTGCGGAACTCAATCCTATTCCAGAGCTAGCAAAGGTACGTGTGGAGGACTGAGCCGCTGCTGTCTTCCTCAGAAGCGTGAAGAATGTGGAATTTGATAAAAAAAGGTTCACTTATTTTACTGATATTAGTAATTCATTATCTAAAATATTATAATGTTCAGGATAAGACTGAACTTTGTTGTTATGTGCACAGTGCTAGGCCCTGAGGTGGATGTCTTAGGCTCCTGTTGCTCGGCTGGAGTGAAGGTCTCAAGAAGTCTCCACACGTACACGTTTCTCCAGGTCCGATCATCTGACATGAATGTGAGGTTTCAGCAATGCGCTTTCATTAGCGTCAAACCTGGTCTTCTGAAGCGATTCCTCATTACGCAGATATGCAGAAAAGCGTCACACCTCCTCACAAACCCAAATCACCGTAATGGTTGAAACATCAGGGTGAAGCTTCTGATGCGTGACAGGCCGAGCTTGTGATACACAGAAGTGGACATGCTTAACAATCACTGTCAGAACATGAGCAGCTCCGGTTGATGTTTGTTGTTGAACTGCTGAAAACCATCGTCAAGGAGACAACACAAGCCTGAGAGAAGACGTCAGGTCAACGTCTGATCCCTTCGCTGAATAGCTGCCAAACTAAAAGGCCTTCCAGAGAAAAGGCTTCCGTCTACGCTTCTGTTTAAGAGCAAGTGCGACGACAGGGTTGAGTGAGAGACGGTGTCATGGCAGATCTAACCGACCAATCTATTTCAGGAGCTGGAGTGTTCTGTGCATAAATTAAACAATTTTTTTAAATGTCATAAATCTTGCTGGTGGTCCTGGGTCACAAATATTTATATTTTTTTCCACAATTTTTTTTATTCCTTGCATTTCACCATTTTACATCACACACAATTGTGTGTGATGAAAAACATTTTAATATGATTTTAAAACATTTTTTTTTA
>SOMO01000031.1:135897-149001 GCA_028128575.1 Paedocypris carbunculus | reverse complement strand
CACCAAGAAAGTAAGAGGGTGCTTATATTTGCATATTAATAGAATTTTCATTTGTGCCTGAAAAATATGGGGGTGCTTATATTTGCGGGGTGCTTATATTCATGTAAATATGACATTTGGATTATGAAGAACCTGTTTCATTACCAAACGGGCACAGGAATACTTCCAGAAACAACTCTTGATAAGCTCAATGACTGTTCCTGATGGCTTTTTGTTTCTCTTCTAATTATGCAGTTGCTGGCACATTATAAAGTTCTGACGAGAATAACTCAGCTGGGAATGGTGATCTCCCTCATCTGTCTGTCCATGTGCATCTTCACCTTCTGGTTCTTTCGTGACATCCAGAACACCAGAACCACCATCCACAAGAACCTGTGCTGCAGCCTCTTCATGGCTCAGTTCATCTTCCTCATCGGCATCAACAAGAGTGCTCACAGGGTTTGTGGACACGCGACGCTTCTTCACACAGACTGTGTGAAAACCCTCGCGTGTTTGTGTGTTGCAGTGGTTCTGTTCGGTCATTGCCGGCCTGCTGCACTACTTCTTCTTGGCTTCGTTTGCTTGGATGTGTATCGAGGGCGTTCATTTATATCTCATCGTGGTCGGTGTCATCTATAACAAAGGGTTCCTCCATCGGAACTTCTACTTATTTGGCTATGTCACTCCAGCTGTGGTGGTCACCATTTCAGCAACTCTTGGTTCCAAATATTACGGCACCAGCTCTTTGTAAGTACCCGAGGTGGTAGGGACATACAAATATTAGCACGGTTTATAATGTTCAATTTCATCAACACAATCTGTCCTTGTAGCTGCTGGCTGAGCACAGAAAACAACTTCATCTGGAGTTTCATTGGACCCGCATGTTTAATAATTCTGGTGAGTGTTTGTTCTTGTGCTTCTTACTCACTTTTATTTTGTACTAGCATGTTTTTCTGAAGAGCTGAGCCACTGAATATTTCAGGAGGAACATCACAGCGTACGGAGTCTCCTTCAAAACATTCAGCCTGGCTGTGACAAATATTAGCTTACGCTTGTAAAATCCCTTTTCATCAAAAGAACTACTACAAAAAACTCACAAAAAACTACTGTAAAGTAAAGAGTGTTGGGTATGTCTATTTGCCATTGGAAAAAGTGAAAAATTCTGAAGATAAAGATTACTATATAGAAGAACACATTAAATGCGGTTGATATGTGGCCTAGGGTTAGAAAATAATCATGCCATCCTTTAATTAATATGTCCGTTAATTCCTGATTCAACAATCATTAGTGATTGTAAATTGATCAAGATTAAATCATCTCCATAGTCATGAACTAATCTCACATAATTCTTTGAAATTCTTTATAATCCAGTAATATTAATATCATTAATATTAATCAGAGTACGTATATTTTAATCACTCATGAATTTCACTTATGAACTCATTAATTTCGCAGGTCAATCTGCTCGCGTTTGCTGTGATCCTGTTTAAAGTTTATCGTCACACAGCCGTGAAGAAACCAGAAATCACCCACTATGACAACATCAGGTGAAAATCGTCTTTACACACTAACCCTAACCCTAACCCTAACTTGAAAATCAACCAATCACGCGGCAGCTACTCAGTTAACTTTTTTGTGGTGCGGTGACTTCACAATCTGTCACCTATGTGCTTTAACATTAGAAAACATGCAATCAGAACAACCAATAGATGATAAACAACCGATCGCCATGTAACGTGTTGGATCGTCATCAGCCAATCGCCTCGTCTCTCACTAGCTGCTTGCCGCTCAACCAGAGGGATGAAAACTGAAAACCAGGGGATTAAATGCTTGTTATGTAACGCACTTTTTAAATTACATTGCAAATATTTTATCATTTTTCAAAATATTTTCTCCGAATTTACGGTTCCTTTGAACGGATTAGAGCTTTTACATGCAAAACGCAGTCCATATAACAAAATTTCCTTTTAACGAAACTGCTGTCGGCACGAATTAATTTCATTAAGTGAGGAACCAATATATTTCAAAGTAATATATACAAATTTTACCATAAAAGTTTGTATATATACAAATATATATGTGTATATTTCTGTATAAATTGCTCAAACGTGTTCAAGCAAACAAGCAGAAGTAACATTGTGAAGGGATGGAAAGGTTGAGGCTAGTTAATGATGTTGATGCTGTTCAGGTCGTGTGCGAGAGGAGCGATCGCTCTGCTCTTCGTTCTGGGCGTCACCTGGACTTTAGGTGTGATGCACATCCTGCACGAGACCACTCTCACGGCATATCTCTTCACCTTCGCCAACGTCTTCCAGGGCATGTTCATCTTCATCTTCCTCTGTGTCCTCTCCAGACGGGTGAGCTTCTCTTCTCTTCTACACAACATCATTCTTCATCAGGTCATCTCTCAGTGTTAACCTGCACTTTGTGATCAGATTCAGGAGGAGTACTACAGATTGTTCAAGAATATTCCATGCTGTTTTGAGTATCTGCGATGAACTTCCAGCATCAGTTCTTGATGCTCTGGGATTAAACATCTATTTATTTCTGACTGAATGTATTAACTGCATTGTTACTGCATGCTGATCTGTAAAATGTGTAATAGCTGTTTACAACCAACTTTGTGCAGCCTTTCTCAATCATGTAGATTTTCCTTTTACAAATGTACAGTGTTCTAGACTAATAAAAGCTTTTTCTGTGACATGCTTGAGTTTCTTGATACATTTTGGAGTTGAAAATAAAACAATAAAATGAAGATCACGTACTGAACGTAATTCCCGTGAGTCACAGCGACCAATGTATCTTATTTATCGTATTTGTTTAGTTGGGATCTGCTCTCTGACTAGGTCTTGGTGACCCGAATGTTGATCACACTGACCCGTCTCACAACTTTGTCCCTAGTCCTGTTTACTCGTCTGTTAAATTCAACTTATTGCATTATTGCATCAAAGTACTAACACCGAAAACTACTGTTGCATTGTTCAAAATAGCCTTCAATCTTCTGTTTCAAAACAAATTCATACAGACACAGAAAAAAACAAGAAGCATTACCATGATGGGAAAAAAGACATGAAATCCCAGGCAACTTTTGTTAAAATTGAAATTAAATAAATGCTCGAGCTATTTCTGAGTCCAGTATTATTAACTCTAATTTAATTGAATATTAAGTTTGGTAATTCTGAATTGTAATGGTAATGGTAAATTGAAATTTTTTTTTTTTTTTTTATTAATTCATGTTGATTTACGCCTCTTAAACCATCAGCCAAAGCTCTAGATCACGTCTCAGGTGTTCTGCAAATTTGCAGAAAACTCTTTACAACAAGATTAAACAAATATTATGGCATTTTCATCATTGATTTTTAAAACCATGAGGTCACGATGGCAACATCAGATAAGAAAGTGGGAGGTGAAGAGTTCTGTATGTTATAAAAGTCAGTGTCCAACTGGTGAATTTCACCTCTGAACCAAAGCATGTGGAAACTGTTTCTGTGCCTCCTGGTGGCTCTGACCGGTGAGTAGATCACTCTGAACCCAATATTCATGCTGCTTTATAACATTATATATGGCAAATAATCTCTGCTTTTTCCAACTCTAACAGCCAGTGAGAGTCCAAGTTACGGTATGTGAAATATATGACAGTAATTCATCAAATAATATTATACACTGTACATTCATCTATTTTTTTAAATGCAAAAGGGGAATAAAGAGTATTGTAAATATATAGCACATGAAAAAAACAATTTGCATTATAAGTTTACTTTTAATTATGTTTTTGTTGTACTCCATTCTTTTTTTTTTTTTTTTTTTTTTTTTTTGGTCTCCAGAGCCTTCTCTGAATTACAAGAAAACCTATCAATATAAGTATGAAGGAATGGTGCAAATAGGTCGGGAACTGCCAGACCAGGTTCAATCTGCGGTCAAGCTGAGGTGCACTTTTAAAATCATGGGTGAAACTCCACAGACCTTTGTTTTTCAGGTAATTTCAACAGTTCTTCTGTTTCACTATTACTTAAGTAACCAATCAGTGTATTTTTATAGTCAACATGTCATTTAATGTCTTTTTTTCTATTGAAGACCTCAGACATATACTTTGAAGACTTCAATGGCATCACTGGGAAAAGTGATTTTAACTCATCAGAAAAGCTCACGAAGCGTCTTTCTGCTGAGTTCAGTCAGCCAATAGGTTTTATGTTCTCCAAGGGGCAAGTGACTGACATTCGGACCGCACCAGGAGTTTCAAACACTGTTGTAAACATTGTCAGGGGAATGCTTGGATTTTTACAAGTCACTGTCAAAACTACACAAAGTGTTTATGAGTTGGTAGAGGTAAGAGCTTACACGTGACCACATGAGCTGTATTGGGGAAAAATCTTAGCTACAATAGAACAATTGTTTGTTTTGCATAGATGGGAATCCATGGTGTTTGCCAGAGCAGTTACACAGTAGAGGAAGATCCCACCTCTAAAGTTTTAATGGTGACTCAGATGGTCGATATCAACAATTGTCAACAGCCTGCAGCGTTGAGCAGAGGAATGGCTCTTGCACCCGAAGACAAACTGAGCAAACAGGTGAGTGAATCGAAGAAATCCCAGTTACAGGGTTGAGGGGAAGAGTGTATCTTCTAAAAATCAATCTTGGTGAACTTTCAGAAGGGTGACCATGTAGTTTCCACCGTGAAACACTTCTACACAGTTAAGCCCACGGCAGATGGTGGTTTGATAACAAAAGCACTGTCCAAAGAACATCAGTATTTCTCTCCCCTCAATGTGAAGGGTGGAAACTCTCGGCTTTTTGCATTGTAAGTAGACCCAACACTGTCAACTCAATTGGGGCATTGGTTGTAAGACTGCCGAAATTACCAAGTGTTGCCGAAATTGCCAATTGTGTTTTTTTTTTCTACAGGAGAGAAATTGAGCTTCTTAATATTACCGACACGACAGAAAAAGTGGTGACTGAACAACTGCAAAGCAGAGGAAATTTGGTGTACAAGGCAGACAAGAGCCTCAATCCAATCCCGGTTGTTATGATCGACTTGAATGAACCAGTTCCAAAAGTAACTCTCCCATTCAGTGCACACGTACCAAATGGTATTTCATTCTTGAGAATTCTTACTAATAGCTTGTGAACATTCCAAAAAGATTTTAGAATTGATAAAGCGCTTGGCTGAGGCTAATGTATACCAAGTGGACAGTTCCACCACTACGGAAATTCTGGACCTTATTCAGTTGCTACGAATGGTACCTCTGGAGGATTTAGAGCAACTGTGGGAGCAAGTCTCAGGAGATGATGAGCTCAGGTATTTCTTTCACACCTGACTTCAATGATATCCAGTACGTTTTTTTTTTCCAATCACTGCCTGTGATATTGAAAATCTAGGCGGTGGTTTCTGGACATGGTAGTTGAGGTAACAGACGAGAGGATCCTGAAATTCCTTGAGGCCAGATTCAAGGCAGAAGACATAACAGCAAACGAAGCGGGACAAGCACTTGTAGTGGCATTTAACCACTTGTCTGCTGAACCTGTGTCCGTAGTTTTAGCTCAGGTAGGTGAGAGAATTGCTTTTGAGCTTTGTGATTTGGAGCAGTTGTGGCCTAGTGATTGGGAGCTGGAGCTGCCACACAGGTGATGCTGGTTTGAATCCCAGTCTAGTAGGTTCCAAAACTGTGATGTAAATTGACCCATTAATCAATTTATTTTGATGACGCTTGAAATGATTTTATTCTCTCTGTGCTTGCCAGGAGTTTCTAAATATTCCTTTCAGCAAATCTCACCCACTTTTGTGGAACACAGTGGTCCTGGCATACGGCTCGCTGCTGCATAGATACTGTGTGTATACTGATCCCTGTCCAGTAACAGTTGTGCAGGTAACCGCTCCTGCAAACAGTTGACCCTCACATTTCACATAAGCCATCGCTATTTTGAATCAAGAAGGAAAATAAAGCAAATAACCAAGGCTGAGAGCTTGTGCCTTTTTGGAGGAGTTGACAGTTCTGTATTAACAATTTGCTTGTAAATTTGATGTCTGATAAATTGATGTCTAACTCGAATTTGTTCTTTCTTCAAAAACCAAGCCCTTATTGGATTTGGCAGCCAGTGCCCTGATTAGAAAATCTGAAAACGACATGGTCCTTGCTCTAAAAGCCTTGGGAAATGCAGCACATCGGTCCAGCATTAAGACCATCCTCAAGTTCCTACCAGGCCACTCAGCAGAGGCTGACAAACTTTCCACCAGAGTACATGGCACTGCAGTTCAGGCTTTCCGACTTTTAGCTATCAAAGACCCACATAGTGTAAGTATCAAAATGTCAGCGTAAGTGTTGCTCAATAGTATCATTGTTCAGCAAAAGTTCAAAGCTACAAACACCTCTTGTATGGTTTCAAAACCCCATGGGACTTGCTCAATCTAGTAACTGTGTGTTCAGGTGCAGGATGCCATGCTGAGTGTGTTTGTACAAAAAAATCTCCAGCCTGAAATACGTATGCTGGCTATAATGGTGCTTCTAGAAACCAAGCCACCAATTGCCCTGCTATCTTTAATAAGTGAAGCTCTTCTAGTGGAGAACAATTACCAGGTGGCTAGTTTCTCCTACTCCCTGATCAGAAGCTTTGCTAAGTCCAAGACTCCTGATAACCAACATCTGTAAGTCCACTTATTTGCATTAGATTTGTTTCTCCAAAAAAATGGGTGGACATGTTGTTTAATCTCATTCCTGTTTTCTTTCCTAAATGAAGTTCTACTGCCTGCAATATTGCAATGAAGCTCCTGTCCCACCGACTTGGTTTTATGAGTTATCGTTACAGCAAGAATGTGCATTTGGAGTGGTTCCATGGTGAGTATTATCAGTATATCACCATGTTCCTTACACTAGATGCTGCGTTCAACCAAATCATTTTAAAGGCAAAAATTAAATTGCCAACTGGTTAAACAATATGAATTGATGTCTAAAATAAATGAGAATGAGTTTTATCTGTCTCTGGTCCACGGCTCCCCCTGGAGGAAACAAGAGGAGGTAGCAGGACTAATACTGTAGCGTGACCGGCTGGCTCGTCATCAACACGGCAGCTGTTGATTCTTTTCAAGCAGTGTAAAAGCTGCTGTGTTGAGAAAACGAGTCGCTGATCGATGTAATGTGCACACAAGTGTGATAGCATGTCATTTTTTTACGTTTACTGGTTCTGTTCAGTAGAGTAGGTGGTCTTTATTAAAAGTTTAAATATAAGTTATAAAGTCATTAAAAATCTTCTAAGTATGTTAATTCAATGAATGATTCAAATAATTTTTTTTGAATAGTCAGCTTATCTGTAGCTTCGGTACAACAATGTGCAACGTGCTGTTTCCGAGAACAAAACTGATTTTGATGTTGTTTCTTTTCAGACGAACATTTGTTTGGAATGACCACTGACATGTATTTACTGCAAAATGAAAGTCCAGTACCCACACAACTTGTGTTTAAGGAAAAATTGCATTTCATTGGAAGAATATTGCAATTCCTTGAGGTATATCGTAAATGTACATTTACTTTTATTCAATTAAATGTTGATTGTGGTTTACTTGATTAATGTTGTAATTTCCAGTTGGGTGTCCGTATGGAAGGGATCAAAGAGCTGTTTGCCGGAATGATCCCTCGACTCAGCAAACAGTTCGGAGTAAATGATCTTGCCACTCTTAAAAAAATTGTAAGTGGTTATAAGCAGTAGGGAGACTCATGTTGATTTCAAACATATAATAAAATGCAATGCTTCAAAATTATTTTCAACAGCTTTCAGACTGGCAGAATTTCCCAAAAGACAGGCCTTTACTATCAGCATATGCTCGTGTATTTGGACAAGAAGCATTTTACATTGACGTCGACGGAGACTTGATTCAGAAGATGCTGAAGGTAAACTAATCTGTTTTTTCTTTGATTGTTGTATTGGTGACTTGTTCTCTGGAATTCAGTCATTTAGTCCATTGGCTGGTAAGGAGAGCACAGTGTGGGAAAAAATTCAGGATCTTCAGAAAGGCACTTCCTGGCATTGGACCAAGCCACATCTGGTTTATGAGGCTCGATTCATACAGCCAACTAGTCTGGGTCTTCCGGTTGAAATCAGCAAATATTACTCGATTGTAAATGCAGTTACAATGAACGGTAACACAATTCTTGTATCATTTTTTATTTAATGAAACTATTGTAAGCTTTAATGAAAGAAATATGATGTGTTCATACCACAGCAAAAGCTGAAATCAACCCTGAGCCTCAGGAGCGTCTAGCGGAGTTGTTCAGTTCAGACATCTCCCTGCACACAGACGGCTTTGTTGGGTAACACAGATCTGTCTATACACCGTAGTGATGTATCATTCATGTTGCTGCGCTAGAGATGCTCTGCCAAGGTTCTAGTGTCTTGAGAACGTTTTACTTTTTCTAATTTAGTGCTCAGGGTCTTGAAAAATGGGCAATCAATAGCAACTACAATTAATTTCTGATACGATGCACGAGTTTTTGAAAAAGTAAAATAAGGATTGTTAAAAGTAGTATTTAGCCAGAATTTTAAGTTTCTGGAAAGTCAGAACACTAATAAAGCAAGAAAAATCAGGCAAAAACAATATTATATTGGTGGAAAGCTTAAATTTGAGGAATTACAGTATTTCAGTCATTTCACTAAAAACAATAACTCAAACGTGTGTCCTTGCACCCCACGTTTTAAATTCCTATTTTTTACATAATAATAGATCTTTTAAAACTACGCTTAGATCTCGATCATTTGTCGTGAGGTATCATGACATCAGATTTTAAGTTTGCTTAAAAGATTGGTAAAAGCATCAGATCTTTGTCTAATTGCATGTTCTAAATGACACTTTGGATATACATCAACTAAAAAAGTTTCTGTCTGATTACAGAGTAACAAAAGATCATTTTATCTTTCATGGAATCAACACGGATCTCTTTCAGTGTGGTTCTGAGGTAAAAACGAAGATGTCCATGTCTCTGCCCTGGTCATTTGACACCAAGTTTAACATAAAAGAGCAGAAGTATGAGATGAACTTCTCTCCAATCACCACAGTGACTGAGCTCTTTTCTTTCAAGTATGTTTACAGAATCTTTTTTATAAGGACTAAGACAGTTATTACAAACGTTATAACACGTACTAACCAATCATGTCGCTCTCTTCCAGTTCGGATGTGTTCTCCGTGTCGAGAAACATTGAGGATTTATCCTCACACAGAATGACGCGCATGATGCCCGAAACCCAGAGCTCTGAGAACGACCTGGCAAGGAAACTCTTTGCTGTCTACAGAGATGAGAACAATGAGAACCAAGTGGAATTCAAGCAGTGTGCAGAGGCCAAGATTTATGGAACAGCTTTGTGTGTGGAGGCAGAAACCAGAAGATCACACTACCCGCATCAGTCTCCACTGTATTTCTATCAGGGCTACACCAGCTTCTCAGTTCAACTAGAACCTGGTAAAGAAGAACTGACAGACTCTCTTTCTTCAATAACCCTCAAATTATTATTAAAAAGGTTAAAAAATATAGGTCTCAAAACACTGATAGCACAATTTTACATTTCTTATAATTAAAAAAAATATTTTCATAAAAGCAAACAATGCAATAACATGACAAATTGGAACTACTGATTGCTCGTTTATCATAAGCTGTTCTATTTAAAAGTTCTAGTCTACTTATTTTAAAGTGAAGGATCGAAAACCCATTGACGAGATTCAGATTCACGTGAATGCCTTCAAGAAACACCACTCAGTTGTCAGCGGAATTGTAGATCTTCGCAGAAGATTTAAGGTACTGTGGGTTTTTGTTTATTTATGTCTGAGGACATAAAACTTGTTTCGGTTGTTCCGTAACATTGTTCTCTATTGTGTAGGACACAAGAAACGAATCCAGTTCTTACTCTGAAGAAATCCACCAGCCCAGCTCTTTCACAGCATCACAGGTACAGTGCAAGTTTCTCTCTTTCTCTGTCTTTCTATCGGCTCTTTTTTCTATTTCTGTCGCTTGCTGTCATTTATGCAAGCAAAACATTTTGCTAATTCAAAAAATATTCTAAATTGTACAAAGCAATAGAAAGAAACTACATTTTTGCCTGAATTTCACGTTCAAGTTTTTTAAGGCTTAAAATTGATTCTAAGAAACGTAATTTAACTAAATGTACTTTTGATACTTGCTGATCAGTATTTAGCAGTTTGACCCATTCTCTGGGCATTTTTGGGGTGTGTCTCACCTACAATGCACAGATGTTGGAATCAATCCTTGACCCAGAAATAAAAAAAGTGGACTAGAAAATGTGCTTTCACCCCATTAAAATGCTTCCAAACATCCACCTATTTCTTAAATAAAGCCGAAAACTGAATAACAGTCTGACTGTAAAAACTATTGAAATTAAAATTTGCTTTTCATGATGCTTGCAACAGTTATGAGAATGAGTATTTCCTCCATTTTTCAGGTACTTAGTGCCACTCCAGACCCTGTGGTGTCAGTAAAAGCACTGGCTGTTTCGTCCGCAGCCAGTCCACTGGGTTATGAGAGTGTGGCCTTCTATCTTCCATCCGCCCAAAGAGATGATTTCGAAATCATTGTCTCTGAGGTGGGAGAGACTGCCAACTGGAAAATGTGTGCTAACGCTAACAGGGATAAGAGCCGCTCGTCGGTGAAGGTGACGATGAAAACATCGACACTGGAGAGGAAAGAGCAAGCAGTGAATCTATATGTTGTTTCAGACTCATCTTAGATGGGGTGCTGAGTGTCAAACCTACGATATGTCCGTGAAGGTGTCCACCACATGCCAGCCAGAGTCCAAACCAGCCATTCATAGCAAGATCAGCTGGGTCTCTCTGCCCCCCATCTTCTCAGAGATTGGCCAAGGGTAAATGCCACACTTCCACACTTTGAATTTTAGATGTTGTGTTGATGCGTTTTATTAAATCAAATCAAAATGTGCTTCTTGAACGTGTCCTTCCATGAATGAAAGCATGGGAAAAAAAGTCCAGCTAAGCATACGTGCACAATTTATTTGTTATTTTCTACTGTGTGACAAGTATCAAAAAGTCTCAGTGTCAACTTGTGTCAAGCAATGGATACAAAACTGAAAGACACTAATAGATCTTTGAAAAAAAAAAAAAAAAGGCAGATTAATAAGTTGGTTGAATTGTGAAGGAGCTTTTTTTTACACTTCTCTCTTCCAGAATTGAGGAGTACATGCCTGGCATGTTTTATCTGACAGGCTTCTACCAGAAACGCGAGGCAAATCCAGAACGCCAGGCTTCCATCACTTTCACCGTCACTTCCCCAGAGTCTTTTGACGTCAAAATGAAAATTCCAGAGGTTGAGTCAATATAAACATGTCCTTACAGCTTAAATCACTCTATGTAGTTGCCTTATCACTGCTGATAATTCAACATTACCTTCTTCTATTTAGCGAACAATCTACCGGAAAACAATTCCCTCTCCAGTCCAGCTAGTGGGGTTTGAAACAACAAACATCACTGGGACACACTAAGGTGATCACAGTCTTGCTTTAAAGTTTATTTTGTCCAACTGTTTGCTAATAATGGCCCGTGTTTGTTTTAGCAGAGTTTCTGGGAGCAGTTACACATTGATTTTAAATGGTCAGCTGATTCCAGAAGATGAACCTGTTGAGGATTGGATGCATATGCTTTGTGTTCAGGTTCACAATGCTAAAAAATGAACAAAATAAAAATAAAAGTGGAACAAACTTGCTTGGAACAAACTTTATGTTGTGTCTGGACTACTTGTGCAATAGAGCTGAAGAGTGGAAACCAGTAGAACAAGTAAAAGCAAACATGTTGGTGCATTTTCAACACTTTTTTGACATATTTTTTTGTAAACTCTCTTGCCGTGTTAATTTTTTTGTACTGATATTGCTGGATATGTCATGATATGCAGGTTATTCAGGATATGTCAACATGATGTACATAAACATAAGCAACATTAAACATTTTCAGTTATCTGTCCACACATCCAGCTGTCTTGTGTGTGTGTGTGTGTGTGTGTGTGTGTGTGTGTGTGTGTGTGTGAGAGAGAGAGAGAGAGAGAGAGAGAGAGAGAGAACTGATTGGATCTCTGCTGCTGTTATGACTGGAGAAGACTTTCTATCCAGCTCATTATCTGCACAGATCAACTCAGAGTCTTACATCATGAGGACTTTGCTTCTTTACATTTTTTATTTGGCGATTGCTGGTGTATCTGAAAGCTGGTGTAAATCTCACCCCAAGCCGTCGTGTGGGTATCCTCCATCCCAGTGGTGCAGCTCTCTGCAGATCGCTGTGGAATGTGGGGTATGTTTTTTACTGATATATTTATGACGACAGTTTTTCATTTTTTATTACAACACCTATTTAACAATTACGTCTTTTTGTTATTTGAAATGGGCAATGACTTTGAATGTAACATTACATGTAAGATGTTCTATCAGAAGGTACGTGTAAACTTATATGGAAAATGGCATAATGAATATTGCAAAAACCCGCAGTTTACACTTCTGGCTTCGATCTTTGTGTATTACTGGTACATAGTTTTTATTGGAAATTGTTTTGTTATTATTATTTGATGCTGAGGTTAATGCGGTTGATCCTATTCTGGGATGTGAGTACTGTCATTCTGAATGACTCTCTTGTGTTTGTAAATCAGTGTCATGCTTTTGAAACCATGCTGCTTCTAATTACTACATCATGAGGCGCCTTCATGAGGTTATAGGTTTAAGCTAAAAGAAGAGAAGAAAGAAAGAAAGAAATTTTAAGCCAAAGTAAAAAAAACAAACTGTATTTACCAACATTAACAGTTCAGTTTTAAATCTATTGCTTCTGATTTTATCCATTTGTAAACTGTAAATGTGTATTTGTCTATCTGTGTAATCAGGCTAACTGCTGTTACATGCTAATAATACATGCTAAAAATAGTGCAGACTTTGATTGTATAGAATAATCAATAGTCTACCAAGTGAATCATTTAAGGCTGTTTATTCTCTGCAAATTGCTACTTGGCTCTTATTTTCCTCTTTACTTCCTCAAATTGCTACTCTTCTCTGGTTCAATTTGATTAACTAAATAATGATGGACGATGTTTGCTGTAGGTCCAGAAGCAGTGTATGGAGGTGAGTGCGACACGGCTGGAC
>SOMO01000031.1:124200-135620 GCA_028128575.1 Paedocypris carbunculus | reverse complement strand
TATTGCACAGGCCTGTGTTATACACACGGTTTCACACGCAGCATTTCCCGTTATTCACTGCATGGAGTCGTCCACAGACGTGCTGAAATCTGCCAAGCTGGTAACACTCCTTCTCTTTTTGTAGATTTTTATGGATATAGATTACACACTATTGAGTGGAACACTGATGTGTGTGTTTTTGTCAGTGTTTGCAGTTGTTTGCTCCAGAAGTGGACTGGGTGACGGTGACGTCTTGTGCGGGTGGAGATTTGGGCTTTGGTTTGATGCATCAGAATGCGGTGAAAACAGGAGAGCTGAAGCCGCCGCACACTCACGTGCCCTGGGTCACGTTCAACGGGGTGAGAAGAGTCATCACCTCTGTCTCACACACCAATGACTTACACTCAACCTGCTCTGTTTCACAGGAATACAGGAAAGAGTGGGAAGACAAGGCCATGTCTTCGCTCTTCAGCCTCGTGTGCAGCCTCTATAAAGTACGTCTGGCTTCTTTTTTATTCACTGCCTTTCATCTTGAGGATCAGTTCTGATTTGATTGCAGAATACAGGACAATTGACATCAACACAAGTCACTACCAAATTAATTTTAAAATAATTTTGTTAAAAATTTTGGTGAAATATTTTGGTGAAAAAATTGTCCTCCCCAAAATTGATTATCATGTTGTGTTGGTCCTTTCTCTCAAAGGGGATTAAACCGGCCGTCTGCACTGGAGTTCTGGAGAAACTGGACCGGAGCTTTTGCTAATGAGAAGACGACTGCCAGCAAACTTGCTTCTGTTCATCTGATGTCCACTAAGTCACGCAGACACATAACCCTTTTAACCCAGGCTAAACAACACATACAACGCTACTAAACCAGACAAAGTACTACTAAACCAGTCTTAACCACTTACATTTAACAACAACAAAACTTTAACAACACTTCAGAGTGGATATACAACAAATTGAGCTTTGGTTCTGCACATCTAATACATTTCTGGGAGATTCACTTCTGTTCAGGGGACGTTCTACATGTACTAAATGTTGATTGTACTTGAAAGATGGTTTTCAATCTCCACTTTGTATCTTTCTAGAACAATCCAAAGCTTTGATGGCAAAGAAACTCCTTCCTATATGTTTTTGCAAATGTAGGTATTAACAGCTGACTAGAGATTTGTGATGCTCATCTGATGGTACTTTTTTGCTCTTGTGGTCTCATTTTGAACTGTACTTGTAATGTGTGTACCAACTGAGCAGGACAAATAGCAGGTGCCAATTACAGTAACCTAGTAGTCAATCTAGAAGAGCATTACAGTAAACTCACTTTGAGGTCATAAAAGCGTGTACATGTGTCATGCTTCTGTGGTTATTCAAGTAAAGTGACCATATCAACCCTGTCTAAACTCTGCCAGCACTTTGAGATTACCCTATGGAAAGTGCGTTATAAATAAAATGTATTATTAAAAGAAATTGTCAATATGGTGAACCATATCAAAATTGGTGCTCTGCTTTTAACCCATCCAAGTGAAGCACACACAAACCCGGAGCAGTGGGCAGCCTGAGCCATAGAAAGCAAATACTGTAACAATTTCTGTTCGTTAATAATTAATATTATTATTTCATGCTTTTTACTTTTTCTTTCATCCTTTATTCTTTCGAGATTTATAAAAAGTAAGTGAAGTGTGTCTTCACTTGTAAGTTGTAAGTGTGGTGAAGTAATACTGTAATGTCCATAATTATTAAACGAGAGAACTCACAGATACACTTATTGACAAAATGTCACATATTAAATATAATCTATAAATAAATGTTATTGTTTACCGTAAAAAAAGCTATTATAATTCTAAGTCAAAAGAGGGCGCTATATTGCACTCTTTTGCACCTTGTGTTTCACCTTGCCTACTCTTTTAAATGAAACAAGAAAAATCTGATAATCAGAATGACATAAACATTTTTTTGATGTTGTAGTCGTAAAATGATCTAAAGAACAAACATAATAAGACATCAACCAGAGCAGGAAGAACCGTGTGTTTAACCCACCTAAAAGCATTATTTTGTGAAAGACGGCTCAAGAAGACTTTTAGCTTACAAATAGATTTATACTCAGTCATAATCTGAAACACATTTAGTCTGCATTCTTACAATTTTATTAATAAACATCTGAATTATTGCAGAATTGTGGACTACAGCAGTTCACAGATCCAGTAATGAATATATTAAGAATGCATAGAATATATCTCATGACGTTTTAAATGCATGATTCAACACATATGGAATTTGCGTGTGTGTGTGTGTGTGTGTGTGTATACAAAGACACACACGCATGCACGCACGCATACACACACACAGGCACAGTAGACCTTTTCTTAACGTAGCAGTCACAATTCAACGCCTACAGCGATAAACAATTTTTCATAATGTGTAGAAACTTTCACAAATAACCAAAAAAATATCAAAAAAAATATAAAAGACAAACGATAAATAAAAACAATTTAAACATAGTGACTGCAATACTGGCCAGAAACAAATTGAAGACAGACACTCGACCAGAAATAAAACAATTCTGTTTCACATTGAAGATCAGCAGGATCCGCAGATTTATGTGCAAAAATCAATCTTCAGCATATACGTAACTCTATTTACAGTATAAGCACAGTGTATTACTGGTTTGAGTCCATGACTGCGTTATTCTGTGAATTTGTTTGGTTAATTGTAGAATTGTGTTTATTCACCAGTAAATTAGGTACGTTTCTCAATAGAGTGTTTTACATAATTAAATTGTGTGTAACAGAAGTGTATAGTTCAAATAATGTTGTGCATAAAGGATGTGACAGGAGTGTGTACAGCCAAAGTATCAACTTATATGTGTGTGTGTGTGTGTGTGTGTGTGTGTGTGTGATGTGGGGGTTGTCACTCACACTAGTGAAAGAATACAATTTGTATAGGACTTCAATATACAGTTTTACATAAACGGTTTGATCGCGGGAGGATTTGAAACAAAACTACTGTGATAATCAGGATCTACTGGGCATTTATTTCTATATACGTATTATGGTACATATCATTTTGTGTGTGTGTGTGTGTGTACAAAGACAAATGTCTAAATGTTACATAATTATGTTTGTGTTTGCATTAGAACGTTTAAACATGCTGTTAAATGAAAACTTTCAATAATAAATTAATGTAAAAGTAATTTCACATTAATTACTACACACCTTGGCATTTGCAATTCCCCAAAAAAATGGTATAGGAAAAAAAAAAATTCCAATGGGACGAGCAAACATCTGATGTCTAAAGCTACAGACGAGGAGTGTGCATGAGCGTTCCTACAGCACAACGATGTTCTGAATGTGCTGTCGTTCATGCGGATGAGGTTATAGTGTGTGTGCGGCATGATTCAGGCTGGATTAACTCTTTCTGTGTATGTGTGTTGTCTGTACACTGTATTAGCTTTGACAGGATAGTTGCTCTGTGTAATGTTTCCAGTCTTTAAATCTCTTAGTTCAGTCTCAATGGTTTTCTATAAATGTTCTATATTGTTGAACAGAACTCCAACGCTGATCTAGTTGCCCATGTTCCCAGCAATCACTAATCAAGACTGGAATGGAAGGAAGAAAAATGAGTTTAAGATAGGAGAATTTTAAAAAGTACGGAGATTTGTACCTCAGAGTTTAGAAGCTTTTCTTCAATGGTGCAGTCGGTTTCCTTCACCACTATGGCTTTGGTCACCAGCATGTCTGGATGCTGCTGTCTCGCCTCTTTTATTGCCAAAGCCAGAGCCTGAATATAATCAGAGATGATGAATCTGCTTCAGTCTCACCAAAAACTGTGTCTGATTTTCATCTGTGCTGAAAAAGATTTGTGGGTAATACTGTATTTACACTAATATAAGCACCGCCTAATGTCTAGTGATATTTTAATTTTACATTTTACTCATTTATTTATTTATTTATGTTTGTCGCTTAAAAATCAGTGTGTGTGTGTTTATATTTGTGTAAAACAATGTTTTCAGAGAAAATTTAATTAACAAATGTGCATTCTTGGCCTTTTAGAAACATGGCGTGACTAAGTTATAGCATCATCGATTATGAGCCATGCACACTTTTATCTCTGGGACTTATTTGAGCATTCATAGCAAAGCTTCTCAATGTTCACTTTGCTTTTGCCAGTAAAACACGTCTTTTTTTCTGTTACCTGATGTTGATCCACATCGTCGTCTCCTGTTATGATGATCCTTTTCTCAATCCTGGTTTCAGAATATCCACCTTTCTCTGTCTGATACAAACACCAAAAACACATTTTTCATCATTATTATCAACACCCTAATACACAGTTCATTGTTTTACAAAAAGCATATTACAGTGTTACAAAGTTATTAATGCTTCAAGTTTTTATGTTTGATAAAAAATATAATGAATGAACCATTTGATTAAAACCAGAACCTTGATTAAACCAGATTTAGTATTTAGTATTTATTTTTTGTATTTAGTTTTGACAAAAGTCAAACTCTGATGAAAGTTTCAGTTTAAACACAACCAAGCTATGACAAGAGATTCAGACATCACTCCACATGCCAAATTAAATTATTAGCATTCAAATTATCCAGATCCGTAACACGTTTACACGTAACAAAGTTACATCTGTCTCAGAGCTTTAACAATGTTGCATCCATCTACGGGGAATAGGTCACATTTGTATCATGACACTGGCCACAAGATGCATTGTTTCATAAGTAGTATGCTTTATATTCAAATATTGTGACAATTTGTCTGTTTATGAAAGAAATGGATGAAGCAAATGAAACGCACCTTGGTCGTCTGGGTCGTGGTGAGAGTGGAGGAAATGTAGTCTTGTCTCTGGCAATTTGCATTTATCTAAAAAAATTGATCTTTGATTAGTAAAAAAAAAACTGAAAATAGACAGCATTAAGATATCTGTTGACAACAAAAATTTCACAATAGTTTCCATCTTACAGATAACAAACAGTGATACATTGACAGTAGAGTCATTATTTCGTTATTAAAATTCAGTAACAACATGTACTGTTCAATGATAATGTAATCCATTTTAAACCATATACCACATTATCAACAGTATATCATTGTGTGAATTTTCAATAATTATTGTTATCTCTTTTTTATATTTTATACCATTAATAACATCTCTATAGACATCATACTGTTTTTTATGTATACTTAAAAAGAAAAAAACTATATCAAGAACAAATTAAAAAGACGTTTTTTAAAAAGTGTTTTTTTTTGTTTTTGTTTTTTTAAGTACAGATAAAAAAGACACGAGTGTTGTACAGTACTAGACTCACTATAGAGTGACTTAAATTTATAAATAAATTTCCATCACAAGACAAAGAAACAAAGGAAGAAAACATACATGATCTGTAACATCTGTAACATCAGCAGCGCCGGGTGTTTCTGGACTATTGGAACTTTCACGACGTACTTTTCTCAAACTGTGTGCGGTGCTGACCGCACTGGGCTCTTTCTTGGGGACAGCCGGCTGAAGGAGAAAAATACACAACACTTTTAGCACACCGCTACTAAAACTAATCAAGATGTTTTAAGGAAAGAATTTTGGAAGGGGAAAACAGTTTGAGAGTTAAATCTCTCATTACAAAATCACAAACACTAGGCTCTTCAAATGTGAGTTCACTTTTGTGTTAATCCTAACACAAAAGGGGCTTACTATTTTTAAATAAAATTATAATTATTTATGCATCCCTTAACGAAAGTGGTAACACAAACCAAATCAGAAAAAGAGAAACAAAATGCATTTTAAAAGTCAATGCAATCATTAAACATCAGGTTCTTAATGTTAAATAAAGCATGTACATAGACGTGTTTTTACAAAGAAACTTATTTTAACAAAAAAAAAATTGTTGATATTTTCCTTTCTGATCCTGGTCATAGAATCCGGCAGTCTCATTGAACTAGGTTGCCCACCTCCGGCTGGTCTTTCTTGCCCTGATCCCTCGTGCCATCACTTAAATCTGTCCCACTGGCCTCTGAGTCCAGCCCTGAGGGTTTTCTTTCACTGGACCAGTGAGGATGGTGGTCCACGAGCGAGTGACATGACAGCTGCAGTAAAGCCATCACATCACATTAGAAAGAACAAGCGGTGATTGGGGTGGACGAGCACTTGTAGGGGTGACGTGAGTTTGTATTGACCAAACATGCAACCATGCACGCTGATGTACATCTCATCCAAACATGTCCACACTGCTCTCTCCAGCAGCAACGATTAAAAGAAACCCAATGATTTCTAGGTGAGCTGTTATGTTGGCTTGAAAAAATCCATATGGTTTCAAGACTTGATGATAGACATAATAACCTTGAGTTCAAAAAAGGTTGACGTGTTTTCATTTAAAAGAGGATTTGTAATCTGATTTTCTTTCGACTTTAATTATTACTTTCAACTAGTATTTCACACTAGTTTAAACTTTCAACTAGTGCATATTGTTTTAAGCGCTTCTCAGTTTTAGATAGGATTTACCAAATAGTTTTATTTCTAAATTGAATTTCCACTGGAATTTACGCAATAATTTTAACTTTCAGTTAGCAGTTAATGTAACACATTTGTAAAAGGTAGCAGCACTAAAATGTTTTTCTAATTAGTAGAACATTTTAAAAGACTAATTTTAAATGATGTAGTTTAAGATTTAATGCTAATGAGAGACAGACAGATGACCCACAGATGAATATGAGTATGCAATGCTTATTGAGAAAGAGTGAAAGTTAAATAAAATGAGAGACACCTTTAAATCATCATGTTGATCTTCAGGAAGAGCGCTAGTGGACAGAGAGTCCTGTGAAATAAAAGCAGAGTTCACCAGAAAAACCAGAAACACCAACACCCAAGCTAAAAGACAAAGACAATTAGCAAAAGATTGAAAGATGTGTCTTTAATGCTTTAGTTAAGTCGCTAAACAAGGACAAAGAAAAGCCATGTTTGTTGAACTTTACTTAATTCTAATCTTAGCCATGTTGCTACTTTCCTAATATGAGATGCTGTGTCAGTGATGGAACTCTATATTCAACCTGAGAACCAAATCAGATTCTGTGCTTTAATAAACTTAAAAATAGCTTGCATTCATCTCAAGCATCTGAGAATGTCATGTTAGGCAAAACGTACTGGAAACCGTCCCAGCACTGGGTCTGCTGAACATTGACCTAAAAGACACCGTCTAGGGAAACAACTGGCACATTTCTGACAGAGAACAGCTATAGTGCTTCTCTATTAATCCAAGACATCCAGTACGTTTGTAGAATTTGTAACCAAGAATAGTCTACAAGTCAATGAAAGTCGTTCACTTTGCCATTTCAGAAAGACACAGAAGCTAATTGAATTCTCAAGGACAGATCTTTAGGCTAGGGTTAAAATGAGTCTGCGATGAAATGTATAAATTAATTAAATGTGGTCAACGTGATTGTTTTATCTTAAAATAAAACTACATCAAAACTCTTGACATTCTTGAACTTAATGCCTCAATGACTAAAAGTGGAAAATATGGCATTATAGTTTACCGGAAGGTTCTTGTCGGTGTCCAGAGTAAAGTCCTTACTAAAGTTACGGCTGTTGCGCAGAGACAGACCCGATTCCCTTGCTTTCTGAGTTTTGACTGGTGGAGTTGGAGGAGCATTTTTCTGATGCACTGGCGTCCGGGACAGACACGATTGTGTCTCAGGGATTCCATCATTAGAGCAAAGAAAATCTCCTTGGTTGGGATTACTGGCCATTTTGGAAGAGAGAAGACTGTGTGATTCATACGGAGCTATGTCCTGTAGTGAACCTGATTGAACTGGTTTTTGGTGAGGACCCATCACATCTAATGATAAATTCTTTACACCATACGCAATTGGGTTCCTGTTTTCCAATGTAGAGGAATCACTCATGAGAGATTCATTCATGCTGTACCTATTGAAGCTTCTTTTAACACGAGCCGAGTCTTGTCTGATATCTAAGTCATCACCCATGCCTTGGCTTTTTGGTCTGTCTGGTTTCAATGGGACGATTTTTGATACATCTGCAGTGACATGCTGGTTCGCTCTTTGGGTGGTTTTCCTGGTCTCCTTGGACATTTGGATGCTTACCGGTTTCTGCAGATCAATATTGCAAATGGTCTCAGGAAGGGATTCTGTTTCCTGGTTTACAGACTCTTCGTTATCCAGCACAATCACTTTCATGATTTCAAACCGGCCATCATTCCTCACACCTTTCTTCTCAGCTTCACCAGGGCCACTTTGTGACCCTTTGGTGTTTTTTTGTTCTTCTGTATTTACGATTTTGACTTCTATGGATGACCTTTTGACGTCTCTTAACATTGGAACATGCTCATTCCTTACTTTCTCTTCATCATCTTTCTCACTCCCTTTGTGAGTGTCATACTCTACAGTTAGAATCTTTTCCTCAGCTACAGTGACGTCTACAGGACACCACAGAACAGTCTCCTCATCCACTTCAGTGTTGTTGTCCTCATCTGACTCTACACCTTGAGTGATGTTGGAATCGTCAACCTCTTGCAAAACGTCGCCCGATGTCCCCAAGTTTAAACTTTGAGGTCTTTTGTCTTTTCCTGGAAGAATATACTCCTCTGTGTCTAAACCCGAAGGACTAAAGCTCACTGGATCCACCGGTAAAGATTCCATTTCATCGTCGGATTTGGGAAAATTCGATGCATGCTTCACTCTGCCACTGGTTTCTTTTGATTTGATTTCTGAAACTTCAGGCTCTAAATTTTCCTTTTGCTTTCGTATCTCTTCACTATCATTATGAGTAACATGTTGGTTTTTCACCATCTTCATCTTTTTCTTTGAAACCGGTCCAACACTCAGAACAGGTGAGGGTGTCATGTCTTTATATTTTTCAGTCTCATCCATGTCATAATCGATTAACACCCATTCCTCAAAGCCCTAGTCAACAGTGATTATTTCAGAAGGTTAGTTATGTTGCAATAGAAATCACATGCGTATGAAACTGGATGTTAACTGGAAGGTGAAAGAAACCTCAGGTGAAGTTACTACAGTCTTCAGGATGAAGCCCTCCACCGAGAGGCTGTTGATGGTTTCACTTCCTCCTGCACCAACAGCCTCCTGACACGATCCCAAGACAATTACATCTTAACATGGTAATACTACCCATTGAAAAGAAATCATGGCATGCAGAATTATACAATAAAAAAAAAAAAAACATCACAAATAAAAGAACTTTACAACCTTCAATTCAACAGAAAAACATCAAATACTAGATCAAATACGAGAGACAAATGAACTAAAATAAATAACTTAAAATTGTCACAATGGTAAAATTAAAAAAAGATGTACAAGTTACACAGCGTTAGAAGAATAAAATATGAATCTAAATCTTTACTGCAATTGCAAAAAGATGTTTAAATAGTCAACTCACTTTTCTTTTTTAAAAAAAAAAAAAAAATACGTCGATTTAACAAAATCATCTTCACTCATTATGATTTGTTAGCTTTGGGCTTTGATATACGTACGTTTTGTGTATTGATATATTTTCATTTTTGTAAAAATATATAAATCGTTTATGCGATAATAATGTTGTGACTTTGCATATTTAATTGACAATACATCAGCTTGGCTCTTTTGATCTCTTTGCTCTCTTTAGACATTTCATTGAGATGCAGAATTTAATACTTTTATTTTTAAATTTTTTAACAAGAAAAAGTTAATAAATATTTAATCTACATTTACAATAAATACGTACATCCAGTTCCGTGCCTTGGACTCACAAACTGAACTTTTGCCAAAAAGTATGCTTCGGTTTCACAAACAGTTCTCACCAGCAAAGTTATATGTCATGAAGTTCTCAGAGAAGAAAGTTGAATCTTTAAAGTCTTAATTTACACAGCAACTGCTCAAACAGCGGAACAGAACCATAAAACACAGTACAACCATCAAAATCATAGTAAAACCAAAAATAATGAGATGATGAACAGACCAGCAACAAACACACAGATTTTGAAAAGATCTTATTCACAGATATAATATTGAGAAGGGTTTTGAGAACCATAGTTCAGACTTACGGGCACCTTGTCGAAGCTGGAGCGAGACAGACGCGAGTCCCGGTTCTGAAGTTTACTGTTCGGTTCCTTCAGCGTTCTTTTCAACTCGTTGATACTGGCCTGGTGTTTCACCAGAACATCACTGGATTTGTCTAAAAACTGAAAAGACAGCCACACTAAGTTATTGAGAAAACAATCTGTTACAGTCAAAGCCATGCAGGAGTGTAAAACGTGTGTGTGTGTCACATCAGTTAATGTTTCTTTAGTGTATATATTCAAGACACTTGAATAAAATTGTACCGTAACTGATTTAAAAACACATTGTTTAAACACGTTTAGATCAATGTTTCTTCTTGAAAGGAAGTACCACAACAGGTCAGCAGAGGGAGCACCTGGACAGGGGAAATACAGTGAACACAACACAACACAACAAGCAACTGACATACCACAACTGATCGCTATTCTGTCAACATAAAAAAAAGAGTTCTTACTCCCCCTGCTGACCGGGCACTTTACTTTGTTACACGTCTACTCATTTCCACATACACATTTTAATGTAGAATGAGGCATTTTAATTTAATGTCTCTTTATAGAGACTGTGTAAGGACAGTACATACAGTATGCAGGATCTTATGTAACTATTAAATGACATACACATTATTGTCTCTTTTCAACTTGTCATGATTTCCCAGTAGAGTCAGGCAGTTAACTACAGTCTTGAGATCTGAGCATCTGGATGTACCACTTCAGTTGCTTCTCAGAATGTAAATTGTAATTTATTATGACTTCTTAGCTTTGTCTCAGTGTATTTATAATTTCTTCAGACACTTCAGATGAAGAAGATGAGGCTGAAGAAATACCTCCTGCTGATGTGGAGGACTGGAGTTCTGCTCCAGCGGCAGGACAAAAAAGACAGCATAAGGTTAGTAACAGGAAGAAAAGTGGTCAAGTGTCGACAAGGAACACGTTTTAGACTGAGCTTCGGTGAAAAGAGGGAGATCAAGAATAAGCATGTATGCTAGAGAGAGTGAGTGTGTGTGTTTGTGCGCTTTGAGACAGTTAAAACTGGGAAACGCGCCTTACAAATGCTCAGAACTTGAACTTGTGTATGATGGTGAAAAAGAGAGAGTACGAGGTGTGTGTAAAAGCGAGAGACGGTGGACGAGTCTGCCCCACTGCTTTCAGTTAATACTCTACATTTGCCTTTGCTGCATTAAATTATTGTGATGTTTCTCTTTTCTTCAATTACCTCTTTATATAAAATAAATTAATACTTCACTTTTCAAAAAACATTACGCAACACATTGTCCGCCTATAAACACTGTCAAAGTGATGGGATGGTGGCTGAATTACCTTGTTCGTTCAGGTTTCTAGCTGAATATTTTCAAAGATTTGCTAAATTCTA
>SOMO01000031.1:48249-58908 GCA_028128575.1 Paedocypris carbunculus | reverse complement strand
CAAGGCCATTCTGTGCTTGTGGGTTTCCTCCAGGTCTCCGGTTTCTACTCCTGTATGCTCTTTAACATTGTTGAAGCCATTAACTCTGACTATCATGGCTCTCGTGTAAAGTAGCAGAAACGTGAACAAAGAACCTCTATTTCCAAAATGTTAAACACTCTCTACTCCAAGTGTGTGTTTTCATATTGATTTTGTTTGGCACGCGGAAACATCAGGCAGCACCAAAAAACACTTGTATTTGTGGCGGAGAAAAGTGGGAGGACTCTTGAGCGAACATGCCTGCAAATCGTGACCCTCGCTCGATTCTTCACACAGGCCAGATTCAGAGAACACTCCCATGCTGGTGATTCAGGGCTGTTTGTTTTCCTGCACAAAGCGAGACTGTGCGAGAGGCCAAGGCATCTGGAGCGGCCCTCAGACGGGCATTAATTCAATCTGCTCTGTTAACCAAATATTATGTCTTTAACTCAAGCACCAAAAGCTCGGTCATGCGTGTCTTGTGTTCTGGCTCAAGTCTTGTGAATGTGTTCGCTTTAAAACAAGTGGTCACAACAAATCAAAATGACACAGTCTTCCATGCTGGTGTTTCCAGTCCAGATCTGCGGCTTCACTTTTCTTATTTCAACTAGTATAAAAGTAATAGTAGCGTGGTGTGCATGACGTTCTCAAGCGTCAGAAGAGATCCACGCCAGAGGCCGAATCAAGTCAACTTTTTTGTCAATTCTGTATTTATCAAAAGAGCGTTTTTCTACTCACTAGTGCATTACAGCCAAAGTCAATATTGTTATTTTCCTGAGTGATTCTGTTTTTCGCTCATGTTCTGTTCAGCTGCTTTAAGTTGCTTTTTGATAACTGGAAAACTGAGGAAAAAATACATTATACGTAAATGAAACTTAATTTAGTTCACAATTCTTTTCCCAGTGCTTCGATTTTGGGAATTATACACAAATACCAATCTGAAGATTGTATATTTTTTCAAGTAAAGAAACACCTTTAAAATGTATTCATAGATCCTTTACATTTAATGGATCTGATTAAAGTACTATTTAGATCCATTAAATGTAAAGATTTGAATATCTCCTTTCAGCTATAAGAACAAAACAAATGAAGGTCCATCGAAGGTCAAGAAGTAAAGCTCATGTGCAGCAGATTTATTTACAAACAGCAAGGTTTTACCATGACATATCGTTAAAATGTTACTACTCACGAGCAACTTGTAGCACATAGAATTCAAATCACACAAAGTAAAAACAATCATGCAAAATACAAACAGTGTTGAGCTTATTTAAAGTAAATATTCTGTTGTTCATCTTGTGAAATATTGATTTGTCTGATTTGTTTGTGGATTTCATTGTTTCATTTTCTTTAATTCTTTAATTGCATCCATAGTAAAACGAGTGAATGTATGAATGTCTTACATGAAGTGAATGTCTCTGGGTGATAGTCATCTGTCACAAACACACCAAGATCCTGTTCCAGCCAGAGCATCAGTGACCTGCTCACCGATCACACGCACGCACTCAAAACTATTGGCTTGGCTCCTTCTGTTCTCTTCTACTCATTCTCTCCACACATGTATTTTTTTCAAACAAGTTTTTTTTTTTTTAAACAGCGGTCACATGTGCTTATTACCTGCACTAGAACAGTGGATGTGAGTCAGGCGCTAGTCGAGTTTAAAAAAAAACATAAAATAAACAGGAAGAATGAGTGAGGAAACACAACGGTAAAGTCTGCTATCAACTCTGACATTTTAGTACCTAAAAAAGGATTTTATTCAGAAGTGTGATCACTACAACTTGGAGGCCACGGACTTTATGGACCAAATATACCCAAAAACTTCTGACATAAGCTCACCTCGATAGAAGTGTTGTAAACTTGAAAGCCACCTCTAGCAGAAGACCACTTTTGTACTAGCACACACACACACTGTGCACATGTTTACAACGTTAAACCAGAACTATTTTACACTCGCTCTTTCCCTCGAGTGAGGATCTGGCAACCAGTTACTTAAGTTACATAAGCGTTGAAAAAATAGAACCATGGTCACATTCTAATAAAGGTTTTAGGGGTAAGTTAAAAGTTCATGTTCAAGTTCTGAGCATTTGTAATTCGCTTTTCACAGTTTTAACTGTTTCAAAGCGCACAAGAAAAAAAGGACGGTGAAAAAACAACCATTAACTAATTGTCCTTTTTATAGGGATTCTCCCCTCTGGAGACTGATTGGCATTTATGTAAGTTATTCTCGGTGGTGTAAATTACTAAAGTAAATGGACTTTACTTAAAGTATTTTTTTTTTGGCTACTTTGTACTTGTACTGAGTATCCTAAATATAAGCAACCTTTACTCTCTACTTGACTACATTTGTGATTGAGTAACTTTACTCTTTACTCCACTACATTTGAATGGACACTTACCGTTACTTGTTACATTGTGATTGTGTGTGACAAGTCGGCATCTTATTCTACCGCAGTAAATTTCTTGGGTGGACGAGGCGATATCAGTATCTGCAGCGAGCTGAATGTACTGGATGCTATTTATGATTCACGTAAACGTGAATTAGCGGTTGCACTTTTATTGCATATTTAAGTTTGACTGAGACTGACTTTTTGTATCTATTTTGTTCTGCTATTTGGAAACATTGAGGTGTTAAATTTCACTTATATGCTAGGAATACAACCTTAATAATACAGAGTTTCGTGTTTGCACATTTCTTGGTGTTTTTTTTTTTTTTTTAGCTTAAATTTAGTAAGAGTAAAAACTTATATATCCATTTAAAAACTTAAATTGGATACTTTTAATCTACTGTAGTCTTCTTGGTATTGGTGACTTGTAACTTAATGGAGTATTTTTACTCATATGGATTTATCAAGCAGTTGTTACATACCCGTATTTAAAAAAAAAATTTTTTTTTCATTTTCAAAATGAAAATGAAATTTCATTGTAGAGACAGACAGACAAAAAGTAAAAACAGACAGACACAGACACACAGACAGACAGACAGACAGACAGAGTGGCCGAAAGACGTGTAAAAGGAGAAACATGCAAATGTAGACCAAGAGAGACAGACCGGAAGCACATGCAGACGCGGGCCTACAGAGAAACAGGGAGAGAGAGAGAGAGAGAGAGAGACAGACAGACAGACAGGTGGGTGTTTCGGGGCGGGCGGGCTGGTGGTCGGGCTGATGGCGAGCCGGTTGATAAAGGGTCGGCGCATCGAGGCGATCCACGACAGTCAGAGGAAATTGTACTGAAAAACTGAGTGACTGTAAGATTTACATTTCGGAAAAATTCGCATGTGTTTGACTGGGGACATAGGCGTGCTTCTGGGCGGCCAGAGTTGATGGCAGCGGCGCTGTTTGACTGAAGATGGAGAGAAGCAGCGGGAGATATCTACAGCTGATCCGCGGAGGAGCCAAACTCCTGACGAGAAACCAGTGAGTCTGAAAACCCCCTGCTCATCATTAACCATGACAGATCGAATGCAAAACTACAAAAAATGACGGGAATTGACCGTTAAACAGCATGATTGTGACTGAATGCTCAAGTGAATTAGTGTCAACAGAATGGTTCCGGTAGATGGACTGAATGACAGACAACAGAAAACGGACTGAATTGATGGACAGACAGATTTATAGATGGACTGACAGACGAGAGATTAATGGACAAACTGGTGGAAGCACAGACAGACAGACCTTTTAAACAGCATGTAATCGTGACTGAATTTGAATGCTCAACTGACCAGAAAACTTACATCTCTACTTTCACTTCTACAAATTAACTTACCACAACACTGGAAGATCATGAATGGTCACACAAACAGACTGACAAATATAAGGATGAACATTTATGGACAGAGAGTGGAAATTTAAAGATCGTCCACCACAATATCATCAGACGGCTACATGAAAGCCACCAAAGACATGTGAAACCTGGGCATGTGATGAACATTCCGGGTTCTCTGCACTTTATCTACATCATAAAGCTATTTCTTCTCACAACATGACACACTGTTCAGGCTCTGGTGATAAAGACTTTAATGTTCTCCTACATTTACTTACTTTACAGTGATTTGGCAGATGCTTTTATCCAATGCGACATATAAAACGAGGAGCATTAGAAGCAATTTGTAAAAGCTTTACACACTGTCTCAGTAAACACACAGGGAGGTTTTTTTTAATTCTTCAGTGTTAAGGTGCTGGTGAAAGAGCTCAGTCTTTTTTAAATGTCAGAGCAGCGAAACGAGAGAAATCTCTAGCTAACTTGTCTCTATCTTTACAATTTCTGATTCTGAACCATTCAAGTCTCTTTTTTATTTAGAGCTTTTAATCTGACGTTGATCTACATCTTCTACCTCAACTTTTAGATTGAAGAAAGAGTCTCAGTTAAGAAACAGGCATCATCAGTTCCTCTGAAATCTGGATCTATACTCTCCAAACTGTTTTTCTAAGTCTTCTAATCATCAGGCCAATCAATGGACAAACAAAGAGAAAAACAGATTGGATTGGCTGAATTGATTGATGGACAGAGATTAATGGACAAACTGGTGGAAGCACAGACAGACTGGTAAATAGAACAGACATGTAGATTGATAGACTGGTAAAAAAAAAAACTTTTTGAAGAATTGGCTGTGAGACATGCGTGTTGGTAGACAGAAAAACAAGCTTCACTTTTGTCCTTCTTTTGGTTAAGCAAAGTGGAGGACAGTAAAAAAAAGATACGTATTTGTCTTTTATCCTGCACGGTCCACAATCTTGATCACCTACAAAAGCTGGCAGGCATGACCAAAATACCGCAACATCCGCCAAAATAAAGCAGGAAACGTATTCAAATAAAGCAACTAAATTTGGCTTCTACAGACAGTTAACACACTTGGCTTGAGTATAAATGTGTTTTTCTTTCTCTAAACGATTCAAATAAGGACATTGTGGATTTTTCTGCTTATTTAAAAATATTTAATTTGAGAGTAAGACTTTCTTAATCTCAAATTAAAAAAGAAATTATTCTTAAAATGTAAACACATTTACTATGCCATACGCTTTCAGGAGATTGGAACTGTTCATTCGGAAGATATTTGTGTGTTATTTTAAGATTTCATGTGACTTGTGTTCTGGTTCAGGCTGGGTAAAGTGAGGCAGAAGCGTCAGGCTCTTCAGGACATGGCTCGACCGCTGAAGCAGTGGCTGTATAAGCACCGAGACAATCCTTACCCCACCAAAACTGAGAAAATCCTGCTGGCTCTGGGCTCACACATGACGCTGGTTCAGGTGAACTCACGCTGATGCGTCACATCAACACGACACTGGTTTAGACACATGAAAACATGACCCACGGGACACAGAAAGCGAATTGTCAGAAAGCAAAAGGTCCTTGTCCAGCTCCAGGATACTCAGTTGTAGAACCAGCTGGACCGGGATTCGATACTGAAAACTCTTGAACACACGTCCAGTTCTCTACCACTGGAGCACAACTGCCACATTCACACTACACATACATAAAAAAATGACAATTATTCAAATTTGGACTATTACCAATGTTTAGGTCTCCAACTGGTTTGCGAATGCCAGACGTCGGCTGAAGAACACAGTTCGTCAGCCTGACTTGAGTTGGGCCCTGCGTATAAAGCTCTATAACAAGTATGTGCAAGGAAACGCAGAGCGACTGAGCGTCAGTAGTGACGAGACGCCATCTGACGGTACGAAGCTTGGCCTTGTTACCATATCTGACCTGTGAACCAACAGAGCAAACATCTTCTTTGTTCCACAGACAGCAAGCAGCTTTCTCCAATGCCGTCCAACCACTTCAGCCGAGCTTCACACGACACTGCGATTCAGGATTGCAAAGAGCTGGAACCAAGCAAGATCTTTTCCATCTCGGATGAGGTTGTGTCGCACCCGAAATACAAGAACAGCTTGCTGAACCGATACCTGAATGATTCTCTTCGCCATGTCATGGCCTCGGAGAACCTTCTAGACGCCCAGAAGAGGAACCACTCGGCCTCTTTTCAGAACTTCCCTTGCCACACTGGTAAGCACACTGGTCTTGGTTTGTGATGTATAAGTGAATTTATATCAGCGGTGTGAAAATCATCTGCGCGGAGGGCCAAAACTTAAAGCACATGTTGACGCATTTTAAAAGGCGTATTTTAAAAATACGCTTAAACTTTAAAATAATGTAAAACATTTGGCCATCCGCACAAAAAAAAGTTATATAAGATACATTTATAAGATAGATTTGCTGCAAAAACGTGAAAAAATCCATCTACGTTTAAGTTAAAGTTTTATACAAGGCAGCTAAATCACTGCATTATGGGATCTGCAGTTATTGTCATCACATTCATAATCACAGAGTATTAAAGCCAATAATAACAGCTGCATATTAAAATATCGTGCACGTCAATTTAGGAATTAGAAAAGAAAAATTTTCTTTAAAAAAAAAAAAACTTTATTTATGAGGTTTAATTTCCTAATATATTTATTCAATATTTTCAATAATATATATTCAAAATGACAGAACAAAATAAATAAAAATAAAAAAAAATAGCAGTCTCAGTGAAACTGAAATGAGCAAAATAGTCACATTCACGTGATTTAGCTCATAAATAGCATCCAGTATCTTCATGACCCTGCAGATGGTGATATCGAGAGAGTAAAAGATATTATATTACAGTTTATAGGTATTAGCTATAATTATTGTATTATCGAAAAAATTATAGTTAATATTTTTGATACTCAGTACGAGTACAAAGTAGCCAAAATACTCAAGTACTTTACACTATTGCCTGTTGTGACCCACGGACCTTGAGTTTAACACATATGATTACAGAGAATGTGTGTATAGTTGTTATTTTGCTGCTTTAAGTTTGAGGGACATGTGGGTTTATCTAGCCAGGTACAACTCCAGTAATCCACTCCAATCCGTCCACGTCACCAACACAAAAAGACACAAGAGCCTCAGTTAACACACATATGCCTCAATTCACTACTTACATTTCTGTCACGGATCCGGTTTCCTAGGGGTGAATCGCAGCAGATGGGAAGTTTGGATCTTTTTTCTGACTGGGAAGTTTTTAGCACAATGTATGGAATTGTTTCCAGGGTCATTTCATTCATCACTTCACACTGGGAGAAAGCAGAGCTGCCAGAACTGGAAACTCACAATGTTCCAGCTTTGTCTTGAGCTAAATCTTCCGAATTTATCTTTTCGCATGTCCCTCGCTCTATTTTTTTTGCTGTTATTAAAGTAAAAAATATAAGATTTATACTGATAAGGAACACAGCTGTTTTATAAACCACTTTCAAACTTTAAACATTTCTTTAATTACATACTAACCTAAACATATTTGGCAAGCTTGCATATTTCGCCAGCATCTTAAAAAAACTAAAGTTATGGAAGGTCAGCATGTATTTAAAAAAAACCTAAAAGTGAGTCTGGTTTAGACTGAATGTTTCAACATGTTATTTGGTTGCAACTCGTTTCAACAAATGGTTCTGTGATCTATTTTTAGTGACGTTGGACCATGGACGTGAAAGGTAGGACCTTAATAAATCACGAGCTGTCAAGGACCTTTCAAAACCTCACAATGGTCCTTGTCCTCTCCATCCGGCACTAGCATGGCTCATAACAGAGGAAGCCACAGAAACGAGACCTACTGGAAAGAACTACACGCCGCCATGGTCTTGACCAACATGGCTGAGGTGAAGGAGACTTCTGAGGCCTGCACATCCAGCTCCATCATCTCCACCAGCATCAGCAGCTCCAGAAACTCCATCAATAGCTCCAGCTCCTCACCACTCCTCACCACAAGCTGCATTATCCAGAAGTCTTCTCATATAGCAGAGATCAAGACGGTCAGGATGGGAACGTTTAAAAATCATGTGATCCATGATGGACTTTCTGGAGACTGTTGACTGAACTGTGGGCCTGTTTTCTACTATTATGACAAGAGATGCAATAAAGAGATGGACTTTAAGTATGTTTATGCACAAAATCATATTCTGTAGTTAGTGGTAATTCGTTTTCCTGATTTTTTTTCCTCGAACATTTAGTTTACTGAACCACCTTTCCATTGGTGGATCACAGGGAACTGGAGTCGATCAAAGCAACTCTGGGGACACCTGGTGGTCAGTGTCAGATTTGACACTCAACTTGATCACGCAAGTCCAGAAGGCCATAAAGACCACTGGAAAATTTTAATTGTTAAATGAAGATGTGAATTCAACAGAAAACAGATTAGGCCGCCATTATTATTATTATTATTATTATTATTGCTCTGTGAATAATTGAGATTTAGATTTTCATATTGGCACAGTTGAGCACTTTTAACTAATCTTTTGATAAAGAAAAGGGAAACACCATTACAATTTTAACAGTTTAATAGTTCAAAAATGAAGGTCAAACCTCTGAACAACACGTGTTCTAAGCATCCTGACTTCATCAAAGAAAGCCGCAGACATTCATCTTGAATCAAGAGTTTAAACTTGAGACGACGCTTGACGGAACCACACTCACAACGTGCAGACCAGACAAACTCCATCTCAACTTTGTCGATTAAAAACTGAGGTTAAAGTACTTTTAGGTCTCCGTTAGAAAAGCAAACACGAAAGAAATGCCGTTTTCAGGGGAGAAAAATAATCAGAGCGGAAGACAGTCGCACCGCAAACAATCCTGCAGCATTTCATATGCAATTGTCCAGATGTAGAGACGGATGGAGGAGACGCAGGGCAGCACGCGCTCGGCTGGATGATGTCAAACAGCAGCTTATAGGATGTGATCGAGAGTCACAAGAGGACGCAAGTGTTTTATAGCCGATCTGGTGCGTGAAACGATTCCCCCTGCACAAACATGCTCCATCTTGTATTATAATAGATGGACGCAGTGTAAATTTAAAAAAAAAAAGGTTTTGGGATTAAAATGTCATGAGGCTATATGTGATGCGTACTTGACATTAACGCAGGAATCGCCCGGTTAGTCCTTGTGTGATGGAGGCAGCGCTCACACCGGCTTTACTCTGCACTGAGAACGGAATGAGCTGATAGATGTGTGATGGGGTGTGCAAACAGCAAAGGTCCCTGTGGCCTGCAGGTTAGAGCAGAGAGCAGTAGCCCCCGCACGAGCCCTGACGCTGCTGGTTCTGCTCCGACAGCAGGACGCCGTGGTTCTGGACGCTGCTTTCCCAGAGTCCAGGGGTCTGCAGGATCTTCTCCACCAGTTCTTCAAAGGCACACTGGACTCCGTCCCGCGTCTTAGCACTGGCCTCTGGATCACAGCAGAGAGGGAGAGTGTTTACGCGGGACAATTATGGAATCAGATTAGTGGCAAAACGATTAACGCAAATTTCAAAGACACGAACGAGAAGCTTCACATTTTTGCACTTTTTTTATTCCGCTTTAGATTTTGTCATTCGTTTCATTTTTTCATTTAATGATTGAGCTCATCGTTACAAACATAATACCCTGACAATGAAGATGCTCTATGTGTTTAAGCGCTCACCAAACCTCCTCCACTTCCTAGTCAACCGCTGTCAATCACATTCTCTAGCCAATCAGAGTAAGGGCCACCCATGTAAAACTCCTGCCAGAAGTCCAAATGCAACAAAACAATAAAACAAACGAAAGAATAATAACAAAAATGTGAAGCATTTTCTTTCGTGTCTTTGAAATTTACGCTTGATATTCTTGACACTAATCTAACTCTAGACAAATACAGTATGCAAAAGGAAGCAGGACAGTACCGATGAAGAGCATGGAGTGTTTCCGCGCAAACTTCAGACCTTCGCTGCGGTCGACTTCACGGCTGTCCTGCAACACAACAGAGAAAATTATTATATATTGGCAGCGTTTAAAAACTAAACGGTGTTAAGAATAAAAATTCATTTTACAGTTTTTTGCACTGCGCACAAACCTTGTCGATTTTGTTCCCCACGAGCATTTTGACCAGATCATTGCGAGTGCAGTATGTCTCCAGCTCATTCAGCCAGTTCTCCAGCTTAGTGAAGGAATCCCTCTTGGTAACGTCATAGACTAAGCGACAAACACAAATGTCTTTACAGTTGAAGTACTGACACCGGCTTGACAATATATGACGCTTTTCACAGGTTTTACTCTACTATGTAGAGAGATCGCTGCTCACTGACCCAGAATGACGCCCTGAGCTCCTCTGTAGTAGCTGGGGGTGAGAGTCCTGAACCTCTCTTGACCCGCAGTGTCCTGGAACAGACACACTTGTGAGCAACAGCGCTCCACCACTTTATGTCCACCACACTTACCCATATGGCCAGCTTTGCTTTGTTCCCATCCACTGCAATGGTTTTCACCTTAAAGTCCACACCTTCAACACCACAAACACACATACTTAGGTTAAAACTCACAAATTCTGCTCAGCTGAGGCAAAAAAAAATTACTGACTCTAATTTAACCAGAAATGTGACGATCAAGGATGTTTTACTAACTGAAACTCATATTTGCAACAAATAAATGTGAAACAATAAATTGTAAAACTCATTGCCTACTGAGTCAGGTACTATAAATATTTCTCAAACAATATTTTTTTTTAAATCCTCCTTGACATGAGAAGAAAGGTTTAATAATTTTGTATATAAATAAAATAAATTAAATCATCTTTATTTATAAAGCACTTAAAAACAACCGAGGTCGACCAAAG
>SOMO01000031.1:0-11391 GCA_028128575.1 Paedocypris carbunculus | reverse complement strand
TCTTTCTCACTTTGTCAGCAGAACCTGTGGCCAGGATGAACTCGCTGTAGGGGTTGAAGGACAGACAGTTGACCTCTGCTGTGTGCGCGTCCACAGAATGACTGGGCTTTGCGGTGTTGTTGGACCGGGTGTCCCATCTGTGGGCACAGTTCAGTCGAAACGATGCAGACCACATTTAGAACAGATAGAATTTCCACTTTATATCGCAGATGAACAAATCGTTCACGTACATCATGAGTTTCTGGTCATCGGCCACGGAGCCGAACAGGGATTCATGGAGCAGGTGCCAGGACACGTCCTCCACCACGGCCGTGTGCCCTGTAAAGATGGTCTTTGCGTCCACAATCTTGCCTTCTTTTGGAACACCACTGATGTCCCACAGACAGATCGTCTTAAATGAAGAAAGGAAATGTAATAAGTTTCACAGCATTTCCAAAATTGGCAGTGCTTTCATCCAAATCCGTACGTTAGTCTCAAATCATGAGAATAAACAATAATCTATTAAATAATACTGTATTACGTATTCAAATATATATTTACACTATGTTACTACAAGTATTCGGTCACCTGCNTTGGCTTTGTGCACTGGTGCATAGTCATGTTGGAAGAGGGAGGGGCACCAAACTGTTGGGACCACAAGGTTGGGAGCATGGAATGTATATATGTATATATGTGTGTGTGTGTGTGTACATACATATATACATACACACACACGATAGGAAAAAACATAAATTTGATGTAATTGGAGCTTGTGAGTGATTAATATTTTAAATCCACAGCTCACGTGGTCATCTGAGGCGCTGAGCAGGTTTCCACTGAGGTTGGGGTTCCAGGACAAACCGTAGCCTTCTTTCTGATGCCCTCGCAGCCTGAGGTCTGGACTACACTCTCCACTGGGGTCTGCGGGGGAAACACACAATTTTAAAAGGGACTGGACATTATCTTCAACAACTAATCAGAGCTGACCTGGTTTAGATGGGTGTTTGGTGTAGTCAAAGACCAGTACGTCAGATGTGGGGGTCTTTGTGGCGATGATGCAAGGGTTTTGAGGCATGTACCTGGCTCGGTTCACTTCACCTTCATGGTTGATTTTAATCTCGATCTCAATCTTTCCACTGACAGAACCAAAGCCACCAAATTCTAAAAGGACAATTAAACATGACTGTACATTTTAACAATTATGCAACAAAAATACATTTTGCGGGACCATAAAAATGATATCCATCATTCCATCCAGAATTTAAAATTAAGATTCTTATATAGCTTAATTTTTGAGAGTTGAAGGTTGCTCCAGCCAATCGCGACAACTCAGGGATTGAATGTGGGACACACCTGGATTGGTGCTCAACCAATTACAGAGCAGGACACACAATCATATGGTCACACCTACAGGCATTTCCCCAAATTCTCCTGAACGCATGTTTTTGGACCATTAAAGAAAACCAACTTTTTTTTTTACGAGTAGTTACAACAACATAATCTTTGAACATACATAAATTAAAAATGTAATTGCCAATTAGCAAGAGACAGATCAACGTTTTCTACAAGCAGCACTAAATCTCCTCAGGTCATTTCTTTGTCAGTTGTGATCATTTTTCAATCGATGAACGGCTCTAGTCACTGCAACGTGGAATATTTAAACCAGTTCATGTCCCAGAACTGACCATACCTGCTGATGAAACACACACAAACACAACAATTACTAAACCATCTACAGATTCAAACTTCGAATGAGTGTTAACGCAATCCACAGGGTTTTTCACCTCCTTTCTCTGCATCATAGTGTGACGCATCAAACTGGGCATCATCATTTGGGACCTGAACACTGGCAATGACCAAGTGGTTCTGCTCATCCGAGGTGTGTGTTCCCAACACCAGCCGATGAACTGCATGGTCCTTTCCTTCAGGCCTGCGCGAAGATGGACAGTGATATTTAGAGATCTAAAATATTGACATTTGGTTATTATAGCTGGTTAATAAATTACCTGTTAACATCAGGAAGCCACTGCACCGTTAAACTCGGCCACTCCAGTGCATGTGTCATGACAAGATCATACAAAAACGGAGTGTTTTTCTTCCAGATTTTGTATTCCTCGTTTATTACTCTCTCCTCCACCGCATCATCGTAGACTAGAGTGAAAAATAACATGCATACTTAAACCGCTTACACTGCGGGATAACATGGCTCGAGGACTGCAATAAAGGAGGGAACTCACAAAAGCTTTCGCTGCGACTACATCGATATTTTAAACAACTAAAAGTTGCGCAAAAATTATTTTTTTTTTCAACCAGTAACTGTAACTGAACAGAAATCTACTGAAATAACGAATTAAACAAGATCGCGTTAGTCATTCATTCCCAACAGCGTCTGTTAGCAGTTTTGGCTAATGCTAAAACACTGCCAAAAGAAAACAGCAACGACTTCAATTAATGCAAAAGTTTACCTTCTTTGTCTGCCATTTAGGCAAATTTAAATTCGCTTCAAAGCCAAAAAGGGACAATGGTTTCGGAGTTTTACTATTTTGAATCCGTCACTTCACAAAACGGCAGATCGCTTCCCATAAGCGCAAGATCGATCTGAACGGAGCGGGCGAGTTCGACTCATTGTCTGAACAATTCCCTCAGATCATTTTCTTAAAGCGTTGTTCTGAGACTTTGTACACAAATGTACATTTAACAATTATTTTCACAAATGGAATGACATTAAAAAGTCGTGTGCTTATTTGTGCAAAAATCATCAGTACGTTGTATAAACACGAAAAATTACCAGTAACGGTGACTTACAAAATAAATACAAATAAACCGAATAAAACAATTAACGGATATAAAATAATGTTGAAAAAATGTTGACGTTCCTTTAAATAGTTTCTGTCTTCCGTTTTATATATTTATACATATTTATACATATTTAAAATATTTTTTCAATTGCATTGGTGTTATTGATTTTTTTATTTATCCTCACAAAAACACTTTATTCAGGTGTTAGTAGAGCATTGACTTTAAAGAGATACATCGCAAAACTTTGACGTGATGTTTGCTTTTCTTATTAGCTTTTTTTTTTTATTATGCTCTCGTTTTGTGTTTATTTTTCTGCCTTCGTTGTAATTTTTGCTCTTCTTATTATACATATTTTTATTAATATTCTTACAATTTCCCGTTTGTTTTTGTTTGCATTGTTTTACAGCTCGTTAAAATGACATTTACACAAATCGTTACAAAATGATTCAACTTGATTCAATTGAATCAACTACACCAGTACAGTTTGAGCATGCGCCACCAGATGTCAACGTCATCATAACGCGCGCGACATTGCGTTGTAATTGCGGGACGACGTTTCTGGGTATGGGCACAAATCATGATTTAAAATGACGCAAAATTGGGCTAATTCGCTTCAACCAGATCCTCCGGAGACACAGGAATCGTGTTTAGTGCTGAAAAATCCGTTTCACGATGAGTCAAAAACTGTTGTTTTGCTAAGGTGTTGTATAATGGTTTTTTATTATTTGTAAGCTTTTGTGTCATGTACGTGTGGATTCGTTTATCGCTGTTATATGTTTTCAACTACCAACAACATTTCACCTTCTAGTAAAAAACAACGACGGGCGTTTCTTAAGCGTGAAAGAAGGAAACGAAAACGCCAGGCTCTTGCTACAATAAAAGAAGCAGGTGAATTGCTTTTAATTCACAATATGTTTATGTTTTCTTTTTTTTCCAAAAAGTTTCTCAAATGATTTTCCTTAATCATTTTCATTAATTTTAATGAAATCTTTTACAGCATTAAATCATGTTCCAAAAGACGAGACCCAAGCCGAAGACGACGACGACGATGATGATGACGAACAGGAGGCCGACGAGGAGAGGTTTATTATGTTATTTTGACAAATATTTCAAGTTTATTTAATTATCAGAAACATACTTGGTGGAAACTTTTCTGTAATTATTTCCTTTGTTTGTTTGTTTTTTTTACACTTATTGAGTGATTCTTTATTTGTCTTTTTTGCATTACAAATTAAAGTGGCATTTATTATGCTGCTGTATGATTTGCTTCCCATTTGCTGTAACACAGCGAGAGATTACATCAGGAATGGTTGGAGAGAGAAAGAATTGCCCAGGAAGAATTTAGTCTGAAACGAGAGAAAGAAGCTGCAGCACAACGGAAAAGAGAGGAGGAAGAGGCAAGATAATGCTTTGGATATAAAAACTAGATTTGTATGTGATGTAATGTGTTGTTGTGATGTACTTTTTTTTATCTGTCACCACAGAAGAAGATCAGAGATGAATGGGAGGAGCAGCAAAGGAAGGAGAAAGAGGAACTAGAGCAGAAGGCGCTGAAGAAGAGAGAAAAAGAGGTGATCTCTGCACTTGGAGGATAACGATGCTGATGTCTACATATCCTCTTGTGTGCTGTTTAAGTCGTTGTTGTAGACCTACAGTTTGCCAAGTTGCCTTCATTTCCTTAACTATGATGTGCACAAATGTTTGAAAGTGGCACAAGTTTCCACTACCACTGAAGATATTGTATCTTTTTATGTCATAGTGGTGTATCCTAATTATGTTTATTGGTGTTTTGACAAGAGTAAGAGGTCAGTAATGTGATGTTATACTTAAAATGATTTTTTGATTTGGAAAACATAATATAAAGTTTTGCCAAAAAGGGACAGTCATTTTCCGAGTATTATCCCTGGTTGTCTTAACCATTTATAACAGAGAGATGATTTGCCATAATGTGTATGTTTCAACCATTTCTAGGAAGCTGTACAGAAAATGCTGGATCAGGCAGAGAGTGAGGTAAGATTTTGCTTTCCGTGTTGACTGTAAGATGCAGCTTTAAAGAGCATTTTACTGTAGGTAGGTGTGTGTGTGTGTGTGTGTGTGTGTGTGTGTGTGTGTGTGTCTTAAATACACAGTATACTGTATATTTGCATGTATCACAACTGAGTAAGTTAGGTAAAAAATAGTAAAAAATAAAGTGTCGTATTTTTTTAACCCAGCTGGAAAAGTCTGGCTCCTGGAAAAACCCTGATGCCCCAAATGATTATGGAACTGAAAAGGACAGGGCAAATTGTCCCTTCTTTTTAAAGACAGGTGCTTGTAGATTTGGAGACCGGTGAGTTGTTGTTTCATGATTTTGGTCTGTTTTTTTTCTTCAAGGAAAATAAATTGTTAAAAATTAATTTGTTTGTATTTTTTTCTGTATGACAAGGTGCTCGCGAAAACACAACCACCCAACATCAGGTACCACTTTAATGGTGAGGAGCATGTTTGTGTCTTTTGGGATGGAGCAGAGCAGACGTGATGATTACGACACAGATGCCAATCTTGAGTATAGTGAAGAGGAAGTGCACCAGCAGTTTGTGGAGTTTTACGATGACGTGCTGCCAGAGTTTAAGAGCGTAGGGAAGGTGGTACAGTTCAAGGTATGGTACAAAAAATTGCTTCAAAGACATTTAAATGCAATTATACAATTTATATGCATGTCTGTCTTTGGTCTTACCAGGTTAGCTGCAACTATGAGCCTCACTTGAGAGGAAATGTTTATGTTCAGTATGAGACGTAAGTATAAAACATTTTTACTTTACACATGCACCATGTTTTTGGACTTTTTAATGCACCAAATTTTAAGGCGCACTATTAATAAGCATCTATCTCTTATACTTTAATTTTGTTTGCTCTTTAGTTGGACAAATACAGTACAATTAAATAGTGTTGTATTTTCTTTCTATTAAATAAATGATTTATAAAATATTTATGATTTAATGTTTGTAGGGAGGAACAATGTAACACATCTTTTGTGATGTTTAATGGCCGCTGGTATGCTGGACGCCAACTTCAGTGTGAATTTTGTCCAGTAACTCGATGGAAAACAGCCATTTGTGGTAAGAATGTTTTAAAGATGACAATTTCTTATCTAGGCGCCAGTTCCTCGCGGCCCTGTGAAAGACTAAGCAGCAATTTGTATGACATTTGTATTTATTGTTTCAGGACTTTATGATCGGAATAAATGTCCAAAGGGGAAAAACTGCAATTTCCTTCATGTTTTCCGAAACCCAAGCAATGAATTTTGGGAAGCTGATCGTGACCTTCATTTGTCCCCTGACCGTGGAGGCAGAGATGAAACGTGGTCACAGCGTGGCAATAGTTCTGCACGATCATGGCGTAGACTGACAGATCGCAGGAGCCCTAGTCGTGAGAGGTATAACTACAAAAGAAGGCGGAGCTGCAGTCAAGAAAGGAGGGGCCATTGCAGGGATTGGCGGAGCCGTAGTAGAGATAAAAGTCAAGAGAGATGCAACAATAACCGTCGAGACCGAAACAGAAGTAGACGAAGTCGTAGCAGAAGCAGACAAGGAAGGAAGTCACATCAGTCATTTACATCATCTCAGAGAGAGAGATCTCAACGAAGTAGAAGCCGATCGCATAGCAAGAACATCATGCGCTCCAAAAAGTCGAAATCAGTCAGTCCTGTGGCTAAAAATGGGACTATGAGAAGGAGAGGAAGTCAAAGCCCTGAGAACTCAGACAAGACTAATAAAGAGAATACTTCACATCACTCCAGACATTCAAAAAAGAGCAAGAAGAAGAAAAGCAAAAAGAAGCACAAAAAGAAGAAGAGCAAATCAGGCAGCGTGAGCTGTTCGGCAGAGTCTGATGAAGACTCAGGGAACGAATATATTGAGAACACTCTCATTGAAGATTGTGCTTCAGACACCATAACTGTACAATCTCCACAAGATCAAGTAGACCAGATCACAAATGTGGAAACTTCCTTAGAAAACCCTGAGAATATCCCCAATGTGCTCAAAGACGTGGAGAGCAGCTCACAGGTTGAATAAATCCATAGAAATCTTTTTCTTTTTACTCCACTGATGTTTGAAGTTGTTCCTCCAATGGTGGTTGTTTGTACATTTGTAATAAAAAATGTATTAGCCGTTTCCCTGATTTATGGTTGATTACATTTCATTCACATAAAATTACATAAACTCAATTAGAACAACAAATACTAAATCAACACACTGCATTATGTTTATTAATTAGTATTAATGCCTTAAAACACACGAGAACATTTGTTTTCAAATGATGTTGAGCAGGAAGATGAAAAAACATTTCTTTGGCCTTGAAAATTATACCAAGTGGCAAAACTGAACATTTTGTAACGTTTACAGATGAAACAGTGTCATTGGTCAAGAATGAATACAGATTAAACACTGTCTGCCTTTGACTTCTTTTTTTTTATGCCCAAAACATGATTTTGCAGGTCTGGAATTAGTTGTACGTGTTTAGCAGTGACAAACAATTCTGGTCTGGAACACTGAGCTTAAAACTGATTTTCAGGGTTGCATAAGATAGTGAAAGTGCATTAAGGCAGCTGAAGGTGAGAAGTAATGATGTCATGGGGGAATGAGCATGAATTTGCTACACGCATGGATCCAAACGGCTGAGCACATATGTTTAGATCAACAGATTTACATAGTTTTTATACTTTACAGTTTATCTTGGAAGTATTGATTATTGTCAGCTAAACTTTTACCTTCAAAAAATGAAAACGCTACAGAAAAAAATGCCCTCAGAAAACAAAATTGTGCATTAGTCGGTGGATAAGATGACAGCTCAAGAGTTATGTCAGTCCGATTTCCTCCAGTACGCTACGTGGTGTTTCAGCTTCCTGTTTGGAAAAAGAAAAGTGACAGAATTTTGTTATTGTTCTGATGTGATGAAATGATAACCAAATCAATGAGTTTGTCTTGCCTCCTGCAGCATGTCGGCCTGTTCTATGGCCTTCAGCACGTTCTTCTTCGACGTCTCTTGCGCTTCGCCACCCAGTATAAACTCATCCAGAATGTAATACGCTTTCTCAAAGTTGAAGATAATGTCCAGCTCACACACCTACAGTACATATACACGTAAATACCGTATATGGAGAGGACATAAACAGCAATTATAACAAAAACAAGCTTTTACAATAAATACACACATTAAAAGACAATTGAAATAAGTCAAACTACAAAAACAGTCTCGCTCAAGAAATCACAATGGAAATACAATTGGAATATGTAAATATACAACTTCTATTTAGAAACAGAACACATCCCATAACATATATACATATACAGACTGAAATGGCACTTCTCCACTCACACTTCCAAAGTACTTGTCCAGCAGCTCCACGTATCTGTGGATGACCTCCAGGGTTATGAGCTCGTTTTCTTGGTCCTCCACAGCACAGCAAAAGTACAGACTGGCGTATCTGAAACAGCAGTTCCTGATTTTTAGTCAAATAACCTTGCTTTCATTTTCACTGCCTTTCATTGACACAAAATAAAATGTGTCAATGAAATGCTTTGGAAAAAAGCACCTGAAAATGTAAATATGATTAATATATTTCTCTCACACACACACACACACACACACACACACACACACACACACACACACACACACACACACACACACAAGTAACAGATAAACAGACTGCAATTAATTAAAAATACAGTACAGTACAGTAAACAACTTTGCTTGACAGCAACATACTAAAACAAACATGCTTAAAAATTAAATGACAAGGAATGGAGCCATAACATCACAAAAAAATCATCACTTCCAAAGTGTGTAAAACAAATGGCAAGTATTTCGTGTTTTTACTTAATTGAGGGCGGTTTCTACATTTAAATACAACATGATGTCATGACACGGACCTATAGTCATCTCAAAACCTCGAAGACGGGAGAAACCAATGCACCAGTTTACAGGGGTGACTCACGTGACTAAATTACAAGTTTAAAATGACAATTGATAACGAGTGGATGTTTTAAACACAGCCTGGAATGTCTAGGAAAACGAATACACTGTACCAGAGTAAAAAAGAAAAAAAAGAGTGTTTCAATAAACCAGATCTTTCGTGCACACATATAACTTTGATTCAGCGGGGTTAACCGACCTTTTGTATACTATTTTCAGATCCCTCCATTCCAGAAAACTGCACATCTTGGGTTTGCGAGCCAGAACCATCTGTATGACCTCGCGGGAGATTTTCTTCTTCTGGGTGTCAGACAGCGGTACGTACCATTTCTGAAGCCGCAGTTTCCCCTGCCTGCTAAACAGCAGCATGAACTGCATCTAAAGCGAACGAGAAACAGTCTTTGTGTCAAAACAAAAACGCGAACTCTCAATGAAACACATAGTTGAACCATCGGATTCCGCGTCAAGACAAACGATCGACAGCGAGATCGAAGCGATCCACACATCTTCACTCATTCAGCCTGGGAACCGTCGCCATGTTGCCATGTTGAGAAAGTAAACTAAAAAACGTGGTTTAACACAGAGTTTGTGCCGTTCAATTATGTACTTTCTGTTTGTTGGAACACAAAAACAAAGGGTCGGGTGAGCCATGATGCCGCGCTCATGTTATATACATCATATACTAAAGTCCCGCATCTGCACGCGGAAGATTATTGCTCTCCGTTCGATAGTCAAAAAATGTTCGTCATGTACGATACTGAAAGTGAGGTACCTTAAAGCGGATAAAGCAGTGGTTCTGGTGAGCTCGGGCTTTGTTTCTGAAGGCTGGCTGGACACGCAGATGTGAGGAGTCCCGTTACATGGACGCGTCGCCCCTTCGCCTCATCACTGAAATCCAGTTCAGCTATTGGCTCCCAGACTCACCGACGAAACGTCCACAGTCACTGGAAAACATTGAATTAATGTCACAGATCATAGGTAATGTAATAATACATGAATAATGTATATATTTTAGTCAAACGTTGTATTTTAGTAGCCTCGTTGTAGTNGATTCCCAGGGAAAGCAGGAATTGAATTGTAACAATTGTAATGAAATGTAAGTCGCTTTGGATAAAAGCGTCTGCTAAATGACTGTAAAGTAAAAATAAAATATATATGTGCATGATGATTTTGTATTTTAATTGCCGATTCAGTAAGGATCTTATTCAAGATAAGGACAACAACAAAAAACGGACACAAAAAACTGGATGGAGCAATGGGCCTAATACTGAACAAGCATTACCATCTGCTCAACTTGACCATTCACTTGCAGAAAGCCATGCGTGATGAGAACTACAAGGCCCTGCAGGGGAAACTGGAGCGTCTGGAGAAGCTGTGCAGGGCCCTGCAGAGAGAACGCAACGACCTCAACCAGAAACTCCGAGCCATTCAGGGCCCGGCCAAAGATCCAGAGGAGGAAGGTACGGGACCTCCGGACCCCCAGCCCCAGACGGAGACGGAGGTAGGAGAAACAGAGAAGCTCCGGCTTCATCCGCAGGGCACCACCACCACCANCTGCAGGGGAAACTGGAGCGTCTGGAGAAGCTGTGCAGGGCCCTGCAGAGAGAACGCAACGACCTCAACCAGAAACTCCGAGCCATTCAGGGCCCGGCCAAAGATCCAGAGGAGGAAGGTACGGGACCTCCGGACCCCCAGCCCCAGACGGAGACGGAGGTAGGAGAAACAGAGAAGCTCCGGCTTCATCCGCAGGGCACCACCACCACCACATCATCGGGGACACTCAATGACCACTGAGCCTGGCCTTCCCATGGCCTTCTGTTTTTGGTATTCTGAAGCTTTAGTTTTTTTTTTTTTNTGGCCTTCCCATGGCCTTCTGTTTTTGGTATTCTGAAGCTTTAGTTTTTTTTTTTTGTCTAACAATTCTAATAAAATTTGTGATGGAAAAGCAGGACTTGGTGAAGCCGCTAACTTCTCTCTGTGGTAACCAGCTTTGTGGCGAGCACTTTTTACTCCCCGTTTTCTATAACATTGTATTTTCATAGAAAGTGTCCATGCAGCTGTTTCAAACATGTTTAATNGTCGCGCCACGCGCGCCTGTAATCCCTGCTACTGGGAGAGTAGTGGGATTGCGCATGAGAATATTTACTGTAGTCCGGTTTGAACAACACAACGAGACACCGTCTTTTATCTTGACGAAATCAATTCATTTTTGCGAATGAATAAATAAATAATTAAAGAACTAATTGATACATTGTTTAAAAATGTCTATATTAACTTTGAATTTAGAAACTAACAATACATCTTTGTTTACGAGTAATATTTGAATCAATTTAGAGGAAAATTAGCATAGAACATTTCGTTTAGGCCTAACTGACAGACACCAAAGTGTATATTTCTCGCTATATAAACATTAGGATGTAACTAACGACGTACCACATTACAATTGTACACAGCTGCAAGTATTTGAAAGTGGATTCGTCTTTTTCATTTAAATGAACATGTTCAGTTACAAACTACATTTTTATATTTTGTGATTGTACACGAGGGGGCGACATAGTACAAATTGAAAATCAATTTTGATTCCCGCTTTTCTCGCCGGGTGCAGTGGCGCGCGCCTGTAATCCCTGTTACTGGGAGGCTGAGACTGGTGGATCG
>SOMO01000030.1:929292-949232 GCA_028128575.1 Paedocypris carbunculus | reverse complement strand
CACACACACACACGCCCGCGTTGTAAGTAAACAACTGCATCTTCCTTTAAGTTTTGTGAACATCAGGCCTGAAGAGGCTTATCTTCATTAGCTTGCCACTTGGCATATAATTGTATGCACAATGTGAATGATGTGGCAATTTCACATGGCCTGCATGTGGTGCTATGAGGACCCATGGGTTGCTTATATTTTAAAACTTACTTTATTAAAAATGCCTGCTTGTGACCCGCATGCTAGACCAGGTTGCTTGTAAGCCACACTAGCATGTGTTCGTCCACCATCTTATGTTTCACGATATATGATTTTAGATTCCAGGATGTTTCTCAGGTGGTCCTATCAGCCGTAAGACCTGCTGTAAGACGGGGGATCTGTCAGGACAGGCTGAAACTCTGCTCAGATTGAGAAGGTCTGGAGGTCATTAGGGTTTATTTTAAAATGTCATTGTGCTGTCATTCACCGTGTGTAGTTGATTGCAACAGGCTGAGCCGTTGAATGCTAATGAAAGTTTAGCTGGTTAAATGTTTTTCAAAATACTTTTCTGACACTTCTGAGTTCACGGTAAAGAATAGGCTTCCATTTCAGACCCGTCTCTGGCTGGTTCAGACTTTGAGTGACACATTCACAAGCAAAACCCAAAACGACCTTTGCAGGCTAAGATTGAGTCAAGATAATATTATCGTTCATTTGATTAAAGCCAAAGCCGCTAATTCTGAATGATTAAAAACTCAACTTCCCATAATTCACTTCAGTGCAATCAGTGACAGGTCCAGAGAGGGTTTCTGGTCTCAGATGAACTAGCATGGCATCCACAGCCGTAACTCCTGTTTGTTCAGAGGAGCAGCAGCCGTGTTGGCCTGGCACGGCTTCACATTCCTGCAGCACTGGCTCATTCTGGAGCAGACCCAAAAAAAGTGTATTTGAAGAGAGAAGTACCTTGCACAGGTGTCAAGAGTGTTAGCGCAGCCAGCAGGAGAGTTCTCTGAAGGAATGAGCTCAATGTAAACATTTCTGTTCTGCAGCAGTTCACTTTCCTTGTAGATGTGAAAGAAACTCGAGTTCATTGGATGAAGCACATCTCTTCTGGTAATGAATGCACTCATGCAAAGAGTTTCATCATGTTCCGTCCATGTTTTACCAAAAAATGTACAATTGTTGTTTTTTTTCTGTGTATATCTTACACTGTGTCTGTCTATCTATCTATCTATCTATCTATCTATCTATCTATCTATCTATCTATCTATCTATCTATCTATCCATCCATCCATCCATCCATCCATCCATCCATCCATCCATCCATCCATCCACATTCAGTATTATTTGTACAGTTTTTTGCAAAGCTGAAATTACAGTGCACTTATAGAAAGAATAGAGTGCAATACAATTATTCACAGTCTCTCAGACGACTGCGTGTGCACTGCGCACAGACCATATGTCGGACTTTTGTTCCTTTAGATAAAAATCTGTGATCAGTCTTTTCAGCTAGACTTATTATCAGTGCCATACTTTTGCCACACAAACATACAAATACATATTCGTTGTCTCTTTTCCTCAAAATAAATTACTTATTTCTTTATTAATTATTATGACCGGCTTACCCATTGTTTTCTTTAGTCGAAACGGTAAAGTTTTTTTTATAACAAAATAAACAAAACAAGTGTTTAGTTTGTGTTGAGTTTACATTAATTTACATGTTACACTTCAATATTCAATATTACTAGATTCTATACTTGTTCATGTTATTAAAAATGTTTAATACTAAAGAATTATTAATAATAAATTATTATTATTATTATTTGTGATTTAATCGCGATTAATTTGGTTGAGGAAGTGCGATTAACTAGTTAAAAAAATGTAATCGTTTCCAACCAACCAACCCACCGAACCCACCCACTCACTCACTCACACTCACACTTTCATTTATCTCTCTCTCTCTCTCTCTGTATCTCTCTCACGCCGTCTTTTGTGTGAAGTTTGCATGTTCCCCTTGTGCTTGCCTGGGTTTCATCTGGGTCTTCGGTTTTCTCCCAGTGTCAAAACAATTGCCAGTGACGAGGTAAAGAACTCAAAGTGACTCAGAAGTTCCCATTATCCACACATGTCTTATCAGTCATGTTTTAGAATCATGCAGTCGCAATCCAAATGACAAAAAGCAGTCTGTGTAGAGGTCTAGCTCCACTAAGCTGCACTGAACTAGGCAGACGAATCACTTAGCAGCCAACAATGACGCGAGAGACGCCAGCGCTCGATAAATGCTAATCGGAAACCTTGACCGCCAGTGAGACGCCCACAAAACATGTTGCAAACTGGTTGATAGTGGCTGGCTTTGAAGATTCAGTTTTGTTCATTCAGCGTTCTGCTTTTGCCTCTTGATAGAATTTTATAAAGGGCAGGGAAACCCTTATACCCGCTCTACATTAGAAAGCGGATTGTTTTTGGAGACTGTATTCTTCTCGTCTAGTCTTTCTTTCAGGTATCATGCAGGCATTCTTTCATCTTTCACTTCTATCTTTTTGTTGCAAGCATGCAAGAGACAGAGAGCGAGAGAGAAGAAAACAAACCTTTCTGTGCATTTCCAGGTTTTATGGTTCAAACACGGTTTGGGATGAAAGATCTATCCAAATAAAAAAGAAGTCCACTTTGATTTTCTTAAAAAAAAAAAATTATAATAATGAATAATAGTAAAAAATTGTAAATAGTGCTCTCTGTGATTGTGGTCAATTTGGGCAAAATAATTTTTAGCTAGAAGACATCTCATAAAAGTGAGTCCAGATAAACACTGAGCATTTTCAGTGTTTTATCTAAGAGCAGCAGGTGAGAAGACTAGAGACAGGGAGGATGCATGAATAACGTCGGCTCCATGAAATTACATTAAAAATCCAACTTATAAATCACACCGTCACATCCTTGGATATCTTTACCTCAGTATAGGTTCTGTGGCAAACGAGGCGGTTGGACACGGTGCAAACGCACATACAGATAAGGTTGTCTCGGTGCCTGAAAATTAAGAAATCATTAGAGCAATTCGTCATTGTGTTGGTGGGGAAAAACCGCACTCCTTTAAATAATTACTCTGAATCAAAGGCTAAGTGCAGAGAGATCAAAGTCAGACATTCTTCAGTAATCCTCAAGTGTTGCAAATCTTCGCTAATCTACCTTAGCAGGTCCCCACTGTTTGACATGTCTTTACTGTAGGAAAGGGAAGGGCAATTAATTACCTCTTTACTGAGCAGTTGTTTACTTTTGTCAAACCAGAGTGCAGAGCCAGAGAAGTGGACGTCCCACTTAGAGATCCGAGCATTAGTCATTTGGTATAACTGAGCAATTAGAATGCCAAGTCTGGTGTCTTTGTTTGTGTTAGCATGTTTGTCTACTTGTTCCCAGAGTTTGTGATATGTTTGCCAGTGTGTATTTCTACAACAGGGGAGTAAGTAAGAGATTAGCTGTGGACTCTAAGAGAGCGAATGGTTTACTTTTAGTGTCAAAACTGCGAATTGTGCAATGGCAGGTCCCTCCCACACCAACACCATCTTCACCAACCCTGACATCCCAATCTTCCTTCCATGTTTGAATTCACAACAGGGTTAAGGAAGTTCATTTCCAAATGGTAGACTGAATACTTTCCCTACTTTTTTAGTTTTTAATGGGTTAAAAACTGAATACAGTTTTTACATTAAATATGGAAATGTAATTTTGATAGGTAAGCAACTTTACATGGCATGTGTTTAAAATAATAAGTGATTTTCTGACGTGCATGTCATTCCTTTCTTACTGCATAAATAAAATGAGGTCAGGTGTGACTAAAGTCAAGTAAAACACAGCTCATGTTTAAGTTTCTACAAACCACAATTGCCAAATTCCTAACTGTTATAGATCAAAGAGATTCGATAAATTGATTAGTAAATTGATAAACCTACCATGCCACACCAGAATAAGGAGCTCTCTCATGTAATGCATGTACTGTATGTATACTGTATTTGAACCTGTATGAACATTCTGGTCAAATTTGTAGATTATAATGAAAAAGTTATGTCATGCTCTGTTACCAAGCGGCTCGATATGGTGTGTTTTTGTGTTGTGTTTTGTTTGTTTTGACAGTTCGCCACGTGCCAGCAGTCAGTGACACTTCTCCCCGCCCTCTCGTTTGCAGCTAATTAGTGAGGCTCGTCAACGCCAGCTGATTCAGCGATCGTCCAAGGACGGTAAGGTCCATCCTTGTGCCTTTTTCTCCCGCTGTCTCAGCCCTGCAACATAGGCAATAAGGAGCTGCTGGCAGTTAAGCTGGCTTTGGAGGAATGGCACCATTGGCTGGAGGGAGCAGAGCAGCCATTTTTGGTCTGGACTGACCATAAGAATCTGGAATATATCCGTTCAGCCAAGAGGCTGAACTCCCGCCAGGCTCGCTGGGCCCTGTTTTTTGGTCGCTTTAATTTCACCCTCTCATATCGGCCCGGTTCTAAGAACGTAAAGCCCGATGTTTTGTCCAGGCTATTCGTTGGATCGGAGGAGGAGACTCGTACGCGGGCCATCCTTCCGGAGCGAGTAGTGGTGGGCGCTCTCTCTTGGGACATCGAGAGTCGTGTAGAACGGGCCGGACGAGGTGACGTGGTTGCCCTAAAGATTGACTGTTTGTTCCGGCTGCTCTGCGCCCTGACGTCTTGAAGTGGAGCCATGAATCTAGACTCACCTGTCATCCAGGAATCAGAAGGTCGCTAGTAGCCATCCAACAACGATTCTGGTGCCCAGCGGTACGCCAAGATGTCAGACAGTTCGTACTGGCCTGCTCGATCTGCGCGAGGAATAAGACCTCAAACAGACCGGCCCATGGTCTTCTCCGCCCCCTGCCTATTCCCTCTTGGCCTTGGTCTCATATTGCCCTTGACTTTGTGACGAGTCTTCCATCTCTAGGGACAACACTGTCATTCTCACAGTGGTGGACCGGTTTTCTAAAGCTTCACTTTATCCCTTTACCCAAACTCCCTTCTGCCAAGGAAACAGCACAACTGATGATTGATCACATCTTCCGGTTACATGGTCTCCCTGTAGATGTGGTCTCGGACAGAGGACCTCAGTTTGTTTCACGCTTTTGGCAGGAGTTTTGTCTACAAATAGGTTCCTCTTCGAGTTTGTCTTCAGGGTTCCACCCTCAGACCAATGGCCAGTGCGAACGGGCCAATCAGGACCTCGAGAGAGGCCTCCGCTGTCTGACATCTCAGCGTCCTAGTTCCTGGAGCTCTGAACTGACTTGGATAGAGTATGCTCACAACTCCCTGCCCAAGCCTGGAGATTTTTGTCAATATCTGTCTCTGCAAATTGAGTTCTTGAGTCGCTCCTCATAAATTACATAAGCCATGTAGATCACAACTCTTTCAAACCCCGACCACCCAACATTATATGTGCAACATTACATATAAACCATTTACCATGTCACCTATTCTCTCACCAGAGACGGACACTTTGGCAGAAGACTCCTCCATTCCAGCCTGATGGAGCTGAGAAAATGAACGGTACTGTGGCATCTGAGCCTTTTTTGCCATTACTCATATTGGGCCTACTGCAAATCTAAAGTTAAATCCATTACCTTAGTTAACGCTGGAAGCAGACACGTTAAACAAACACTTAAATATGGCAGACAGGAGAAAACTCATTTTTATGAGCCATTTACAAAAAAAAAGGTATGTTGGAATTGTGGAGACTCCTTTCTGCACTGTTCGGATTAGCTGAGGGGAACCATGTTCAGATCATTGTTGTGGTGAGACATAATCTAGAACATTCTCACAGGAACACTACCATGATGCCATTTGTTGTTTTGACTCTGAGCCCTGCAGCTTCCACTTAGCCTTGACTTTCCCCAGAAAGGCTTATTTTTTACCACTACTTAAAGTCAAAATCAAACTGTGAGCATTGCTATTAGTTGAAAATAAAAGTCCAGTGTATTTCGTATTCACTAGCAACAAGCATACTATCGAAAAATGCATCCATGTAATAACTAGTCAAACGCCCGGTTATATAGAAAAGTAAAGAAAAAATCTGTCAAAACGACTTTCAGAATGTTATTGTCCCAGCCACAGCGCAGACAGGAAATGGCANATTTAACCAGTTCTATTCTATGAACATTTTGTATTTTCGATTCATTAAATCATTAAACATAGACTAGGGATTTAGGGACTTTCTAGGGACTTGTTTTTCAAATGTTTATTGTGATACTAGCAAAAGGCAACTAAAAAATAAATGAAAAGAAATTCAGCATCTAAGAATATTTTAAGACCAGTGCCTATAAAGGATTTGATAAATCCTTTATACTTGAACAGTATGAACAGAAAAAGTAAAAGCATAGCTCTCCATAGTTGGAATGATTTGCCTGACTAAGCACAGAAGAGCTGCATTACATGGTGTGGATCAGTCTTTGTCACTGCTCCAAGTCTTCATTAGGTAGAGTGATGTTAGGTCTGTAATATTGCATCTTCATCTTGACAATATCATAGATCTTCTAAGGTCAGGTAGAATTAAGAACAGGGATACTATGGATCTTAAACCAGGTACTGTTGCTTGTTGGACTTTGTGGTTGAAGAGATGTGAACAGAGAAATTAAGTTGGCCAGCATGTTAACATGTTTGATCCAAACGAATGGGTGAGCAGTAATCAGCGAAAACACTTGAATACGTTTACGACAAGGAGTATTGTGGTCCATTTGTACGGACATGAAAAGTTGAGAGTTGTTTGTGCAGCACTAACGGGAAAAGCCCTGATTGTTAATGGCCGTACCCAAAGAGAATTAGAGAAAAGTGTTGACCTGAGCACAGAACCTTGAGGAACACCAATAGTGGGATAGAACAGTTTCTCTCAAAGACAATTTAAATGATCTAACTGAAGATTTCAAATACTGTATATAATGGTGAACACGTGAGAATTTGTGCATGAGTTTTGTTCAGCTTACAAGTTGATTAAATTAGATATACATTTTAAACAGTGTTCGCCTGACACTTGACTTGTGTCAGTGATATCGAATAATGAACCAAGAACTTGTTTGACCCTTGTCTGGTTGTTCTGATCTTTCATTCCTTGTGAATGTGCACCGGTGAGTTTTGCGTGTAGAAGGTCTTTAATGTTCCTGCAGGTCCTAATCATGGGGTGGATCAAAGTTTCAGAGAGATTAAAGCACATCCAGTTGAGAGCAGAGACTCATTCCCTACGTTTTTCTAATCCAGCCTGCAATCAACAAAAGTGCTGGACCACATTGAGAACTGGGGGAGCCTCACTGAGATGGGAACAAGAGTTCAAAGGTGACGTTAGAAATCCAGTAGATTTGTTAGTCATGTGATTAACGGAGCGGTTTGATTTACACAGACGTGATCTACGAGGCCCTTGAGCTATCGATGGATGAGACTCAGCCAGTAAGTTGAACAGGATAGAACTGATGAAGCACTTTGAAGAGTCTATCCTGGTCACTGACCCTCATTTTAATCTCACTCTCTACCTCCCATGTCGCCACATGTGCAGGATTTGGCCAAAGAAAAGTCGTCATCCCATTCTGACCGACTGGGTGAGGTCATCTTTAGCGGAACCTTATTTTCCTTTAAATTGCCCCGGCTGATGACCGACCTCGTCTTTTCTTGCAACAATTAACTCTGATTTGCTCATCAACCGAGCAGAAAAGTGGCTGGGGGGCAAATAAAAGCCAAAGACCACATAGTTAGCCAAAAACAGACTGATCTCCAATCAGACACGTTTTCTGACATCACAAATGCTTTGATTTCACTCTAACGTTCCAAGCGACTATTCGATTGAGACGTTATTCAGTCAAGCGTAGCACATGGTACACAAACACACTTGAGTTTACTTGACTATAGTTTATTACCCATTTTCTCCCGTGAATTTATGGATCTGCTATTTGGGTGTTGGAAATGAACCATCTACTGATCTCAACATCTCGTTAACTACAACAAATAACTGTAGCTCCATCAAATCACTTTTTTTTTGTTGTGAAAGGTTGATGAAGCTTTTTTATTCACAAAAATGCAGTCACTGTTGTAAATTGAATTCTAAATTGTAATAGGATATTTGGTATTTTTGAACAACTTAAGTTCAAAATTTTAACAGTTTGATAAATATAACAGTACAAATTATTTATTAATTAACAAAAGGTATTTAGTATAATTTATCATTGTATTTGCATTATCCATTAACACCAATATAATATTTATGCTTTATCATGTTGTCTAAATTGTATTATATTGGTTTATTTTATTTTGTATTTCTCTAAAGTATTTATTCAATCTTATACTGTGAATTATTAGCTTTGTTTCACTGTTTTGTGGTGGTTATGTGATATATTTTACCCAGAAATGCCTTGTTGTTTCAGACAGAAGTATCTGCTGAAAATGTAAAATTGAACTTTATTTTGCATTAAAAGTGCCTCTTTGCAGAGTAAGTGTTTTATGGCGAGACAGGTTTTGATAACAGCGGTCTATGGTCTGTTTGAAAGCACATTGATTTTCTCATTTGCCTGATGTGTTTGGTTCAATCAGTTACAGCCATGTGTGAAGAGCTCAGCCAGGTCAAGACATAGTCGGCAGTTTGCAGAGGATCTCTAGATTATAAGGTAAAGCCTTAGTTAAAAGATGACAAGTAAACTCAGAGCAGAAGAAATGTAGGGTCGATAACGTTCCGAGCTTTTGTTTGACCTCTGACCTCTTGGACTCTGTATTCTTAAAAGTGCCGAATTGCTCTGGAGCGAATTTAGAGGTGTGAAGGTTTGAGAAAAGCCAGTTAGCTTCCATTTCAGCTTCTTGTCAGTGATGGGTTCAGATGTTGTCTTTAGAAAGACACCGGGGAAGACCCTCCTGGACACATCATTGTCTGAGCAGCAATTAAATTTTGAATTACTCCAATGGGGGCAGCCAAACCGTCTGGGACAGAACTACGATGCTTGCCAATGGAGTTGGATGTTCTTCAGCTTTGATAACACCTGATCTATGTGTCAATATTTCACCTCTACTGTAAGAGTTAATCATCCCTGAGATGTGAAATTATCTCACGAATGGTTCCTCAAAATTGCTCAGCCCACCAGAATGACGCTTGGCGCCTGTGATCTAATAGTCATCCTATTGTGTTATAATCCTGTGTTATTTATGCTTTTATTCATTATTATGTTTGCCTCCTTGTTGCATAACTCACCTCAGACTCGTGTTTTGCAACAAGAAATGGAGGCTGAATGCTCGTTGAAAAGATGATTTAAATCGGCACTTACTCCATGTAGTGGTAACAAGCAAACCTCCAAACATAAATTAGTTACAAAAACTTTGTTGAGTTGAATTGTCAAGACTGTCTGTGCTAAAACGTAAAAGTATGTTGGTAAAATTTTCACCAACAGGGGGCATTGTTTTCAATCACAAGTTTATGTAGCAATATGAATAATCATGCTTGCCCGTGTGTGTGTGTGTGTGGATGAAGGGATTTATGTATTTATACCAATTACACCGCCTAAAAATTGTGGTAAGCAAATATAACTAAATTAGTAACAGAAGCAGTGTCATTTTGTTGAAATCTTTGGTAATCTCTGTGTTAGTAAATCAGAAAGGTGAGAGTGTTTTATGGTATTAAAACTAGTTTGTATGAACACTGAATGCAGTGTCCTGTACAAATGATGTTAGGATTACAAAATGTAAATACAGTTTAAAATCAATTGTGCAAAATTCATGTCTATTCTGAGTCATGTTGTACAAGTGTCTTGTTGTGTCATTTTGTACTGTACAAGTAAAGTTGCCCCACATTTTGTTGGTAGGGGTGAGAATCAATTTAGATAATGTTCTTTCCACATGTGCTGATTTTGGAGATACACCCATAAATCTGTCAGATTACCCCCATGGACACACAGATTGATATACACAGCCTCAAATCCGCTTTGTGTGCACATGCACTCTCCACTTTTTCTTCTTTTTTTTTTGTCAGACCTCACAAATTGACACATTTATGTAAAATGAACACAGTTCCCAGGTGGGTTTTGACTTTTACCTCTCAACTTAAAGCAAGTACGACCCCCTGACGCTCATAAACTTGAAACCGGAGACTTCTTTTGTTATAGGTATGTGCACGTCTTTCTTTCCTTTTGCCTTTTACTTCTTTGGGAATAGAAGAATTTCATAGTTAAAAATTCATGCTACAGGTGCAGTAGGGCTGAACACAGTCTGCTGGCTTTGGTTTATGTCAGGTTTCATTAGATCCGACTGGCGTTTGGAGATTTATGGTGCTGGGAGAAAATAGCAAAAAAAAATCTTGAGAAAAAGTTATGACAATAGAAAAAAAATACAGTGCCCTTCGAAATGATTTGGGTCAAAGACTTTTGTTGATGTAGATTAGAATTCTGGCTGTGCCCAAACCAAAGTGTTGGTTCCCTTCTAATGCTTTTAGCATATTTTAGAGTCTTGTCATTTTTTACCATCTTCTTGTTGGATTTTACTCTTGTTTTCATTTAAATGCCACTTGCATTATCTTTCTAATTTACTTGCTTGTAATTTAATTAAATTTTCATTATAATAAGTTTGCTGGATTGAAGTGTCACGTAGTTGATAGTTGTTGCTGAATGTGACTGGACAGCCATCTCAATCTTTCAGAACGAAGACATCGCCCCACAATCAGCACGTCTGTTCCTGAACTATTACTATTGTAGTTTTGTTTGAACAGGGATTATGTAAGTGACCTGACTTTGCTTGAGGTTTTAAAACTGAAAATCATAAGTGGAGACAGACATCAGCGGACCGGTGCCGTAATCTTGGCTTTCTTCTGAAGTCTCTGACATGTTTAGAAAACTCGTCTCATTCATATCGAGTGGCGAATGTTTAAAAAGAATAGGGTTAAACAGAGTGACCACAGGTTATTTACCGAATCTGATATTAACTCACCTTTCAAAGACCCGGGGCGAAGCCACGCAGCCTTCAAATCCCACAAGACTTTGCTCTCTGCTCCACACTTTAAAGAAGCTTGTAAATTCCTCAGATTAGTTGAACATGACACCACTGACACTTCTGACTTCATCGTCATCTTTTTCCTCCTTCGAGGGCTTTGTTAAAGTAGCGTTTCTCAGCGCTGGAGTTCAGGCCCAGTCGTGAGTGATAAGGTTTATAGATAAGGGATGTTAGTGTTGTTACTTAATTTAATTGCCCATGTTTTAGCATAGATTCCTGGTTAAACACTTGTCAGATAATGTCAACTTTTAGTAGCTTTTCTTTTTCTCAATTTTCTTTCTTAATCTCAATCTTGTTGTTGTTTATTTTACATTTTTTATTTTGCTTTCTCATTCACCATTTTTTTCTTTCTATTTCATGTTTTTGTTTTTTAGTTCACTGTCTGTCTATCTATACCTTGATTTGTCTGTCTGTCTGTCTGTCTGTCTGTCTGTCTGTCTACCAGTCTGTCTGTTCCTCACTCATTTTCCTTTTAAAAAAAAATTAAACCTATTTCTATCTTCTATCTATATATCCATATCTGTTTTTCAATCTGTCTATCTTTTAAACCATCTCTCAATATCTTTCAACAGTTTCTAGAACTTTCTGTCTGTCTATCTGTCTGTCTGTTTCATCCATGTGCTTATCTCGGAAGGAATTTTCTCCTTCCTCAAGGTGTCATAGAGTTCTCATTCCCCGCCAGCCGTTGTGATGACAACCAACATAACACTTAGATGAGTGAGCTAAAATATTTTAAAGTCTTACAAAAACATTGTCTTAACACATCGGGTCAGAAAATCGAATTCTTTGATCCCTGGATGTGTTTTTCCCTCTCAGAGCTCTTACTCGCTACCCATTAAAATGAAAGACTTGTCGCACGTAATTCAAAACCCGGCTGGAAATACCAGAAAGAATCAGTTATTCATTAGATGACAAAGCGCAGCTTCAAACATGTGTTGATTCCAGCCGCATGCCGTAAACATGTCTGTGCAGTTTTGTGTGAGCGCTGCAGATGTTTCTGCCATTGATAATGCCATTATCTCTGGGACTATAATTATCAAGTGCGGGTCTTATATGGACGCATGAGCCTTGCTGCATTCTTCGGCTTATTCAGTGTAATGCTCCTTTTTCTTTGCATTTTTACAGGAACAAACAGCTGCTTTAACCCAGAGGCAGTGTCCTCCTCCCAGACTAGCATTAAACATAGTCTTTACCATCCTGAAACCAGTGAGCATCTGTGTCTCTTCCTGCCTGAGAAGCTTGGATACAGCTGTCTGCCAAGAGGCGGGGCGTCGTCATGGACACCGCTTCATTAGGGGTGTAATTAACATGTTGATGCTAGAGAGCGGAAACCATGGTGATAGACCCACTTCCCGCTTTAAGGGGCAACACTGATAACGGACAGATGAAAAAAAAAAAAAGTCTTGTGAACTTTGCGTCAGAAATCAGTACCAAAATCTTTCATGCTAGTCCAAAATGTACAATAAATAGCCATAATGCAAAAGTTTTGCTCTGTACCATGCATTTACATATCTAATGATTCTATTTGATTTATTTGAAATCCATCTGTTGCTGTTGTAAGATGTATGGATATTATTTAGATTTTTTGGAAATTTAGCACTTTAGCATTTACTGTACACAGCCCAAGCTTCATCTAGTCATTCTTTCTGCTTTCGTGAAACATTTTCACACAAACCCCTGAGTCTGCTTTTTTCTCATTCTCCATCTTTTACAGCCATCGCACAGTTGGCTCCCATTCAAAGGCGCAGAGTGAATTGAAGAGATTAGTCTCTGACAGGTATGAATGCACTAAATAAACAGCCAAGCTCATTCCTCCACACTTGAAATGCTCTTCGTCCCAGTGGTGGGTTGATTTCACTTAAATTGTTGTACAATGCAGTGTCAGGCCCATTGACTGGCACTCTGATCGATTGTCTCCAGCATGTTAGTGCATGTGGCGAACACACCACTGCTGGACGAGAACTTTGGGATGCTGGAGGTAAAGACTCGTATACACATGGGGTTGATGTACAAATGATCGCTTAATAGAAAGTGAATGGACAGACAGATATTTGGGATGATGGAGAGCAGCTGTGTTCATGTACGTACATGGAAAGCAACACCAGGTCCCAAGGCATGTGTTCGTTTCAAAACACATTACCTATAGAAACAGATGAGTTGTACAAATATGCACACCTTTTGACTTATACACTCACAAACACACGAACGGGGTGGGCTGCACTCCTGGGTGGGCCGTGGTCTGTAAGAGAAGGGTCTCAGTGCATGAAAATTGAGACGTTTGCGTGTGTGTGTGTGTCTTAGTCCTAAGGCTATATGTGAAATACATTTCTCCAGGGGTAAGGTGTGTGTGTGTGTGTCTGTGTGTCTGTGTTAGCCTGAACACATGGTGAAACGGAGGCCCAACAGAGTGAGTTAGAATGAGGGTGGACTCTCCACGCCTTTTGCCCAGCCAAAGATACAGAAAAAGTTCCACTCGATCTCGTCATGACCTCAGCCAGTGCTGGAAGACCAACAGCCGCTTCATTCCTGATGGAAAAATTGCCATTCCGAATATGCAACAAATGAGTCAGCACTCCGCCTCGCAAGTGATGGTCAACCTGGAGCAATGACATCACCGCGAGGGTCAGTTCCCACCCGCCATGGGCTGCGGCGTTAATCAGAGGCAGATTGAGCTGGGAGGGGAGAGGATAAAGTGCAGCTATGAGAAAAGCATTTCCATGCACAGATCGAAAGCTCAAGACGAATGGTTACATATGAAATTAGTTTTGCTACCAGGGTCTTTAGACAATTTTATAAAAAAAAAAAAAAATTCATTGATTCATTGATTAATACATTGACGTGCTGGGATTGAACTCCAGTTTTTAAATTCTAGTATTTATTAAGAAACAAACCAAAACGATGGGTGGACAATAATTATATTTGTGAGCAGAGGTGTAAAGACCCTGAAAACTATATTATATAAAAGTGTGGATACCTTACTGTAACAATCACTGGAAAAGATGCTGACTTCATGAAGATCATTTAGTCAAGCACTTTAACCCGCTGTTCATGGGGCAACTTTTAGGAAAAAAACATATGTAAAGAACTCAATGTATGCATATTATTATTATTATTTTAAGAATAAAAATAAACATAATCTGCATCTCCATTATGAAATCCAACGGCAGAAGTAGAAATAAAACTTCTACAGATTCCTGATCCGAATGTTAGAACCAGTGACTACAATTCCCATGTTCCCCTGTTCCCGTGTTCCTGTGTGTGTAGTCACGTGGTTCATCCGTTTCATTTGTTTCACCTGTTGATCGTTTGTACCTTGTTTGTATGAGTATTTAAGTCTCACCTGTTTCCGTTTTCCCTGTCGGTCAATGTCGTTGCACCTGTGTGTGTCTGTACCCTGTTCCTGAGTTTTATCCCGAGTTTAGTGTGAGTTCGTCTTTGTTTTATTAGTAAAGTCCCGTTTTATGTCACTTCGATCTCCGGCTCCTCTGTTCCGCACCGTGGATCGTAACACCGAACAAGTGATGTGAACTGATGAAGTTAAAATTTAAGTTAAAACTGAAACTTTTTGGCCTTGCAAGGTTTGAGTTCAGGAGCAGAATTTATAAGAAACATTCCTGAGAATAGAACTGTGCAATATAATTAAACTAAATAGAATAAAATGATTGCCTAAATACAACGTGCATAATATATATGTGCAATGAGATTAAGAGCATCTTACTATTTGGAGTAAACGTGCAAGCCATACATTTAGATTTTTTTTATTTTACGTCAAGACTATGCTATTACCTTAATGCATTTTTCTATAATTGATCATCATAGATCGTTCTGCCTCCAGTTATAAATGTAGTTACTGTTTGTTAATTGTGAAATATAAAATAAGATATAGAAATTAAATTGTACCGTATTGTAATATACAGAATCACTTTTGTCAATAAATCCTAAATAACATATAAACTCAATACACAAAACAATATCTAATTCACAAAACAATATCTAATTCTGTTCCCCATTGCAACATAGTTACTGGCATAAGCACATATATGGGGGAACAAACAAACACATTTTCAGGACAGTAGTGCACTACTTATTTTCCCTTCATATTGGTCACCGGTTGGATTTTTTTAACTCAAATAAATACCCAATAACCATTAGTGATAAGTAGTAAATGATGACTAATATGGATACATTGTATTCATTTCATCTTCACAAGTCATGTATTTTTTTTCCCACTGCATTACAGACGTTCACACCATTATTCATGCTCATTTTGAACACAGCTGATGTTTTTTTATTTAGATTTTACGGATGTGAGCAAAAACACATGGATGCAGAGGAGTGCGATGGCCACAGAAGCAATCAAGATCACATGAGTAACATCAAACTTGTCATCGTTTCCCATCCTAAGCTGCTCACAAACTGATTCATTACTGTTCGTTGCCATTAAGAATAAACTCAGCTCTCATAACTAATAACAAATGCCAAAACATCTCACCTCGCTGACAGTAATGGCCTGTGTCAGATTTAGGTGAGCTGCGAAGAAAATCTTTGTGAACCAGCCGAAGTATCAGTGCTCTGAAAGTTTGATGGGAGTTTTAGGAAAGGTTAAGATGCTGTTCAAAACCCAGTTATAGTTGAATTCCACTGTTGTCGTGAGGAGGCAACATAAATGCAGCAAAAAAGTGATCTGTTTACATTTCACAGCATCTCATGAGTTCACACTGTTAATTCTTCTGTAAAAGGTATTTTTGTCTTTGAATGTTAGTGCATTGTGGAGCAGGAGTTATTTAGTAGCTGAATACACAGCCTACATCATCCCCACAGGTGACGACAATGCGGTCAGCACTTAACCTTTCCTCTGTCATGTTGCCTAGTGGTCCGTGAGGTTACATAAGGTTTATGAGAGGGGGAGGAAAAGGCAAAGGCTTTACAGCCTTATTTATGAATAGACGGTGTTTACCTTGGGCTACTAAATGGATTGCATAGGCGAAAAAACTGACAAAAAAAAGTAACAAGCTACTTTGTGTGTTTGTTCAAATTGAAGTATCTTCTTCCAGAGAAAGCAAAAGCTGAAGTATCTCTGAAAAGAATCCAACAGTTGCCTATGACCACCAAGAAAAGAAATACTTTTGTACGTGAAAAAAATAATGTTTTATGATGCTGTATTATTCTGCAGGAAACAGCCATCAGATTGGGTTGGGTACACTGTGTGTGGACATTGACAGCAACAATTCTCAGGTAGGCTGTGGCATCGACACGATGCTCACTTTGTATTCATAAGCCTTATTTATTAATACAATAAGTCTTATAAATTCAATATTATGCTCAACAATCCCTCTTTTAGTCAAACGCTGTCACTAAACAGACATTTTTCAACATCAGCAGTGGTCTTCAATGATCAAACCATGAAAAAGGACCAAGAAAGCAACCATTCCCAACCAAAGATCGTTTCTGATTAAGCAAAGTGTTTAATATTATTTTAAGACTTACTTTTAGTCTTATGTCAGCTAATAATGGAAGCAAAGTGATGGGGGAGTTAGGCATATCCGGCTTCTGTCTTATTGGGGCAGCCACGTTTTTGGGCCTTAATGACCGTGTCCCGCTGTGGCCCAATTACGTAGAGTCGACTGTATTGTTTTTTTCAGACTGTTTCCTGTTAATTCAAGTGACAGTTGCGTGAAAATCGTAGTGGATGAGCAGTTTTTGAGATATTCACAACAGCTCAATGGTACAAATTTAAATTTGTACAAGTACAAATTTTAATTCCAATTCAGCACCAACATTTTTTCCACTATAATATATTTTCACATTTTTACTAGGGACTAAATTAAAAGACAACTATGTCACAGTTCACGTGAGACTTTCTGTCTTGTGCAGTGATTGCGTTTGCAATTTTAAAATTTTTGCAAATTATTTCTCCCCATTTAGAGATTACATTTATATAGCTAGACTTCTCAATATTGGCACAAAGTTATGTCAGTTCACTTGCTTGTACTTGTTTGACTGTCAAAATGATGCAACAAAACTGTCTGAAGTTTCATTCCTTCTCGCACCATGCCATATTCATCACACATCTCTGTTTTTGGATTTCATCATTTGCAAATTATGAGTGACACAGAATGGAAAAAGGTGCTTTTGGATGTGTGTAGGCGTGTAGAAAAAGGTTTTGAAAGGGAAAGTGCCAAGTTAGGATGGGTGTCAGTAGAAACTGGTGCTGGATCCATTTATGTGTCTTTCTCAGAGAAATGCTTTTTCTCCCTGTGCTTTCAAACATGAATGTAAATTCCAGGCGTTTGCTCTCTCCTGCTCTGATGCTCCATCCTAACGACATTCTGGAATCTCGTAGGGGTGTGTGAATCTTGCAATAATGGCATTCCTACCCAGCTACATTACCGCTGTTTCCCAAGCATCAATCACAGGCCGGTAGTGAATGTTGAGACGCTGGAACAGAGCTGAAGGAGATGGGCTGGATCAGTGTACAGGGAGGACCCAAAAAGAAGATATTAGCGGCGGGCTCTCAGTAGCCATATGACAAGGTCATATTTCATATTGTGTAATAAAGGCCCAACGTGTCAAGATTTGAGAACTGGAAACTACCAGTGGTCAGTCAGAATGAATGAATGTCATCCTGCGAGAACGTTCAAACTGTGTAGAATGCTTTTTCACAATTATTCAGTTCTAATCTTGGTCTGTGGCACATGTGGAAGCATCGTTTTCGAATAACTTGAGATTGCGTGTGAAAAACTACATATTGCTGCAATGTGTATACCGTATATATAATCAAATAGTAGCCCAGGCGTTTAAAAGAGACCTGCGGATGTTGGAGAGCAGCTCTTATTCCCTTTTCAGACGGAATGGTTGTCAAGCCAGCCTGCTCTTGCTATGAACGTTTCTTTTCCTATTCAATTGTCATCAATCTTCATATGAAAATAATGTGTCTCAAGGAAAATTATCTGCTTAAAAGCAAAGTTGACAATTTTACGCAAAATCGACCTCGCATTCGTGCGGATCATTGTCACATGTTCACCTGGCAGTTTTTACTCAATAAACTTTATTAACCTCAGTTTATCTAATTCTTTTACGATCAGCTAGTAATATTACAGGTTCTTCGGTCCTTTGAAGACCTAGTCGACAATGTGTATATGTTCTTTTTCTCACCTACCCGCAGCAAATTGATAGCTAATAATAAGTAATGCTGTGCCTCTAGTTATATATGGCAAATTCAGGTCAATTTCAAATGTATTCAATCAGTTTAAGATTGGATCTCTAACGTGTTTGCTCTCGCAAAATGTCCGACAACATCACTTTCACTTCCACCATGGAACAGAGGTTAACTCAAGTACAGCCAGGTATTGAAAGCCAGGGAACCAGGATTCAAACCTGAAATGTCTTGATGGCAGGTCCAACTCCCTACCACTTGACCACATGTAATAATTGGTATTGGATCTGGCTCAATATGAATATGCTTGAATTGGAGGCAGAACATTTGATTGGGTCACCTCTAACATACATTATACAATATTATACGTAGTATATATTTACCTAATGTAGATATGCCTAACACACACTATAATTGTATTGGACTTTATAGTTTGACTTTATCATTTTCTCATGAAATCCGCCCCACACTTTGTGTGATGTGACATCATCAGACTGTGATGTCTGCATTATCTGACTGTGACATCATCGGTGTTTCGGCTGGTGTACTCCCTCTGAAGATATTGCCAGGTCCTTAGGTGTTTCACACTGACACTGACATTAAACACATTTGCTGATGACACACCCTCACACACGCGTGGATATGGCGCTCACATGCTTAATACACTAAAGGCCGAGCAATTGGCTTAGGAAAAACAAATGGGTGTGTTCCTCCAGCGTGTCTGTTCTCCAGAATCCACTATAAATCAGTGGTTTCTCTGAACCCAAAGCCAAGGCACTGAACAATAACAGCTACTCACACCTAGCATCTGTCAGGATGGGTTTTGGTGTCCCTAACTAGCTTACCAAGGCGTAGTGGCATTAAACCTGCATAAATCAGACAATTTTAAGATGTTTTCTTTCCTCCCTCTCACTAAAATAAACCATAGCTTAAAGGAAAGTCTTTGGCATTGGCTTTGTTTAACCCATGACCAATTAGACAAAGTATCCACCTAGTACGAGAGAGACACTCCGGGATAGATGATGTAAACCTGATAATTTAAACTTCACCACATTGGCTCATTCCAATGTGCCGCTCTTCCATAAGGCAACTACTTTACTACTTAGTCCCCATTAGAGCCTATGACAAATGTCTTCTTTTTCTCTTTTACAGGCTTTTCTCTGCTGTGAACATCAAAGGAGCACAGTGCAATTTATGCTAATGGATCCTAAAAGTCTTTCTCCCTCTTAAAAGTCCTGCTGCGTGGTGCTCTTAGAAATGAATGACAGCATCAGCATCATCAACTGCAATGATGGAACTTATTGGTTGCTTGGGGTCACAGAGATGTTACCAAACAAGATATGTATCTTTCCATCAATTTTCTTCAGCTTACTTTATTTCTGGGCCACAGGGAGAGGGCACGCACTGGATTGGTGGCCAACCATTCATAGACTGAGACACACACACATTTACACTCTCAGTAACACCTATGGTCAATTGTCCACAACTCACAATGATCAACATGCAAACTCTACACAGAAAGACCCTGTCCGGCCTCAAGCTCATACCTCAAGTCTCGAACAAGTTTTGTTTGCTCTGAGGCGACAGCGCATTTAAACTGTTAATGGACGAATATGTTTAATCTGGAAAAAATTACATTGGCTTGTCTATTCAGTTTTTATTTATTCTGAGGTTTGTGCATTTTTCCTGAGCTGAAGTGGTATTAATTATTTCTGTAAAATGGAATCATGACAGACAACTAATGGAAGTTACTACTATTACAACTTCTACTGCTACTACTACTACTACGACTACTACTACTACTACTACTACTACTACTAATA
>SOMO01000030.1:913670-929103 GCA_028128575.1 Paedocypris carbunculus | reverse complement strand
TTTGTTAATAAATGTAAAAAAAAAAAAAAAAAACTTTTGAATAAAAATATACTAATACGGTAAATCGTTGGATATTTGCAAATTGTAGTTTTCAATTTTATTTAGAAAATGCGCTGAAATTTTTTATTGCATTTCTTAGTTTTTTAATTTCTCTTAGATATGCAGAAGAAAATATATGGAGCTAATGACATCTTATTTTGGTCTTGCTAGAGCCTAAAGACTGTGGGTCTCAAACAATTTTTGTTCTTATTATCTTTGACTGTTTATCGGATATGCACATTTAACTAACTTGAACTTGAATACATACAGATGAAGGTGCATGTCAGTGATACTTGTGTGAAAGTCATGGTTTCATCTATAAATCACATTCAACGTGTGAAAATGTGCTCTGTGATATTCTAAAAATGTATTCACCTTGTGCTACATTTAATTTGTCAAAATGCTAAAAATTAAAATTGATTGGTTGTCAATGGATGGATGGATATGTAGATTGTTTGATTGAGTGGACTATTAATTGGATCCTACGTGTGCCCCCACATCAAACAGGTTAATTCTCAAATCGAATGCAGAACGAGCTAAAACTAAAACAAATGACTTTTGTTAGAGCGATTATCTCGGTTTCAAACATAATTATAGACAGAGTGTGGAATTCATCCACCACCCAGACTGTCATCGGAGCAGCTTTGTGTTATGATGGCGAACGTAAACACACTGGATGACGCAGTGTTGTACGACGAAATCCCTTCAATCTCATCCAGATGAGTCTATTTGCCAGTGCCAGAAAGGAGATCAGATGTAAGCTTGTGTTGTATAGGAAGAGATTACTTGTGTTGAATGTGTGGCTTTGTTTATATCTCCCCAGGATGCTCATAAATGCTCTTATTCCTAAATTCACGAATTAAAGCTCATTATTCTCAGCCACACTCGACATACCACAGCCGAAGCCATTCATTCGGCCTGTTAAAAGCCAGAGGCTCATTATCAGCTCTAAGCCTTATCTTTTTACACATGCTCCAATAATGCCTGAGAACAAGACTAGTGCTCTACAATATGCCATTAATTTCATCATTCAGGCCTCCCTATCAAAATATTTTGTTCCAACCTCCATCACAATACCTCAGTAACCTTGGAATCTGTCAAAACATTGGTGTATTTTGGAGTTTACCTGACGGCTATCAGAACCTGTTGCGTGAAATGTTCTCCTTACCACAGAGTCTAGGCCTGTGCTCTTGAAGCAGAGGTGTGCTGGACTGAATTACAGCTTTAAGCTTTTGACTTGTGTTGAGGATTGAAGCGACTGGAAGGAAACAGGAGAAATATGAGTCCCTTGACTTTTCTGTCCATGTTTACTCTCTCTGCCTTTCTTTATTTTTGTCGTTTTCGGTACTGTTGTCAGAACAACAATTGCTTTGATCTTAAATTCATTTTTTTTTTATTTCAATTTTTTTTCAGGTTTTTTATTACATGTATGTTGTACTCACTAATCAAAAATAGTGAAACAGTATAATGTTTATAATCAAAGAAGTCCTGTTTTTGTATTGGATTTTAAAGACAAATGGAGGTCAGTTTGTCAATGAGGCCACTATCAATGTCGATCCTATCAAAATAGTGCTCTTCATTTTACTATCCAGTGAAGTTACATACACAGTGAAGTGAGCACACAAACCCGGAGTAGTGGGCAGCCTTAAGCTATGGCGAGCAAGTGGGATTCAATGTCTTGTTGTGGAACCCACCACTCATTACCCTTATTCTAACAACCAAAACTGGTGATGTTAATTAAATCTAGTTTCCTCTTCAACGAGGACTAAAATCTTTTACAAGATTTTTCTCTTTCTCTTGTTCAGATAGTCAATTTGTTAGCATTGTTCATTGAAAATTGTGTCTCTCAGGTGTATGTTTGCACATTGTCCTGTGACAGAAGAATGGTTTCCAAGGTGTCCTACAAGCTTAACTTTGCATTGGATTTGCAAACTCAGCATTGGAAAATGTTGGTGTTACATACATGGAAGTAATGTAGTGTAATAGGAATTAAGTTAGGTTTATTTTTGTGTATAGGAAAATCTGAGCTTGTGTTAGGGCAAGTCTATGACGGCTCTGCTCGAGAGTTGTAGAAGCCTGGATAGGGTCATACCATGGTGTTTCAGATGTCTTGTCACTCCGACAGATTGTTGAGAAAGTATTTGTACACTTTCTAATATATCCGGACAAGTTTTTGTACACAGAAATGACTTGTCCTGATGGCCTTTTAAAAAATCTCTGAAGTTTATCGAGTCAGTTACTCCAACACCATAATCCTCACCAGGAAATTGATTATACTGTACATGTTTTTTTTTTTTTTTTTTTTCAATAGTATTGGAATGTTCATATTTAGAATAGATATAAAGGTTGTATGCTTAACGGTCATATTTTGAGTAAGTATACAGTGATAACATTAGTACAACTACTATTGATAGCATCAATAGGAGTACTAATACTAGTAATGATTTTGTGGCAAAAATTGTGTTTCTAAATCTATCAGTTTGGTATAAATGACCACACATCTAGCACAAACCCAAAGATCTTCCAAATCATCCCTGCCTCCCCGATTTTGAACTGATGCCAGCGCAGCTATACTTCAGCTTCACACAAACCCCCAGTCAAGGCCGTTCTGTCACAAAGCCATCACCAGCTGCCCTTCTGCTCAACCTGAGGAGATTCCTCTGGGATGGAATAACCACAGGTGAAGCTGCAACCTGACAGCGAGGTGAAACAATCCTATGTTGTACAAACATGACATCATTGCTTGTATAGGCTGGGGCTGGCACTGCTCCACACTTCAGTTAAGCGTAGTTAAAGTCTGCTTGAGGAACAAAGAGGAAAATTTAAAAATGATGCGTGATTTCTAATTTGCTTATATGTTTAGAAAAATATAGTAATAATAAATAACAACACTTATTGTGACATGCAAATAATAGTGAATTTGTGTGGGATCTTAAACGTTATTGCTGTATATTGAAGACTGTTCTGTGAGTGACTTACTTAAATACATATATCTTTATCTTAAATGCATGTGTAAAGCAGACTTTATATTATTCAAAAGTTAAGTATTTTTTTATGCTTATAATCCAAGGAAAATAAGTACAAAAAACATTCTGATTTTTAAATTTGGAATTAATTTATGAATATGCATTTAATTATATTGTAATAAAACCTTTTTATTTTTCAATTTTAAACAATATGATTGTATTTATTCAAATGTATTTTGACTACAAACATATTTTAATTGATGTTAATTCGATCATCAGCTACTGTATAGAACTTTGGATTTATTGTATAGTACAAATACATTTTTATTTAACTGTAAAGCAATATCCAAGCCTGTCAAATCTGATCCAATGGTCCAAATGGTTATCGGTTCTTTTACTAAAATAAGAATTCACATATTTGATCAGGACTCTTAATTTGCACTGAGCACTCAAAAGCTCTACTCTACATTTCCTTATTTTGACTCACTAGGATACCCAAACCCTGTGAAATGTCTCTTATTTTGACTAGCATATAAAGTACTAACGTACGAAGCCTGCTCGGTTCTTATGGGAAACAGAGTAAAGAGATCGATGGTTAAGAGCGATACGGCCCTCGGCCTGCAGCTGAGAAATGGTGCATTTGTGTTTATGGAGTGCACAGGAATATATCCCAGACTTTATTAAATTGTGAGCTCGGTGGGAAGGAGAGAAAAGCAGATAGCACTTTGAAACAAAAGGCCTGGAGTTTGGTGTTATGTCTTGGATACAAATGACACAGCTTAACCTGGGATAGGAGACAAAGGCATAAATTGAATCTGGCCCCAAACCACAGACTCCTTAAGTGAAGGAAGGACGTTTCTGCTGCACTTCCCTGACACTGAGAAGTGATACCTTTTTATATTGTTATGGTTAGACTGACGCCTTGAGCCAAGGAATGGCAGAAAATTTATTTCCACCAGTAGACGTTTTTTTGTAGCTTTATCCAGCACATTTCTCAGCAATGAGGAGATCATTCCTGAGTCACGCTCTGAGCTTCAGCGACGACCGTCTTAATGTTTTGTAAAGTGCATCATAATGAAAACTCATCAATATCACTGGTCCGCCGCTGCAATTTTACCTCTCATTTCATGCCAAGAAAAGAGCCATGAAAAACAGACGACTCCTCCTGCTTCGTGTGTTATTCAAGTCATTAATAAATCAGTTACACCTCAGATCTCGTTTTGATATTAAATGTGTTCCCAGATGTTGTTCTTGTCGTTTCTACCACTCCTGTGTCGAACATCTTTATTATTATTTATCGGAAGAGGAGGAAAATCTGCAGCCTTTGACGGAGGAAAGAAAACACAGCTTCCACATCGGTCATGGCCACTGATTCGCATTGTCTACACGACAAGCAAGGCTGATAATTTTAGTCGCAAGTGAATTGCGTAAAATAGAAGATCCTGATGTTAATAAACCCTCTGTTTGGTATGTAAATTAAAATACTTGTAAATTATTTTAGTGTGTGTTTGTTTTAATCAATTTTTGTTCCAAAACAATACATGATTATCAAAACATTCATTGTCATTTTTATGTTCACAAAATTTATGTTGATGCATCAAATTAATAATATTATATTGGTTCTCGTTATTTCCTCCTGACCATTTCTTGTTCAGAAAACCAGCTTTCCCAGATCTGTAGAGCCCTGGGATTAGGAACAACAGATCATGGGTTCGATTCCAAGGGAAAGCGGGATGAAAAAAGTGTCTGATAAATGTCTGTAAAGTGAAGAAAATTGTTGTAATTGTTTCTTTATGAAAGCATCTTTCTTCTCTTGAAAAACAATTTGAAACAAAAGACGTGCATATGTATTTTTCTGTAAAGACGGTTGTAAAATGTCTCAGGGCTTATGGCGCTCATGTTTTTCGTGTACTGCACAAGCTTCTTTGCGTGCAAAGCTTCCCCAGCATTTAATAGTGGAAGTTCTCAGAAAATACACTTTTTCTGCATCTTCTAAGTATCATTCAGCCCAGCTGATGATGAGGGTGTTGGTTTCTAAATACCATCACAACTGTCAGTTCAAAACTGAGAGACTAGATAAAATCCTGACTTGCTTTGTGAAACAAATGAGTGATTTGGATCGGAATTTTATTGTTTGTTTTTATTTTAACCAGGATCATCCCCAAATCGACTGTTCCCGATCCAGAGCCAAGGGTCGTCATCTGATCTTTTCCCTGCATGAGATCTGCACAGCTACACCTGTAGAAGCCTTCTACATCACAATCCACTCCAACTTTTACAGGAGATGCTGCATGTTCCGTCCCTACAGGATGAGAGATTGGTGTGTGGCTGCTTTATCTTCACTGCGATTGAATCTCATGCAGGACAGATTAGACCCTTAGTTCCTCAAAGTACCTGAATACTGTCTGTCTCAGGACATGATGAAGTCCAGTGTAGTTTCAGAAAGAGAGTGCATGTGTAAGGAAGAGAGAGAGTCAGAGAGGGAGAGAAGGAGAGACGCGGATAAGGTGTGTATGTGTGTGTGACAGGTAGAATAACTTTCCTAGTAGCTCAGTCTGTAGAGCGCTGGTGTTTGAAAGATCAGATCATGGGTTCGAATCCCAGCGAAAGCATGAATGTGTTGAATTGTAAAATTGTAATGAATTGTAAGTCTACTGAATGATTGTAAAGTAAAGTAAAGAGAGAGAGAAAAGAAAGTGATATGGAGAGTATTAAAACGTGTACAATTTAGTTAGTTTTTTTAAATTCCATAATCTTTTTCTAATAAATTAAAAATACCAAAATCTAAATTTTGTGGAAAAATGTGAAAAATTGTATTCCTTCAAAAAATACCAGGTCTTTTTGATACATCAACACAGATTGAAAAACAGTTCTTCCCTTTTATCGTCAGTTCACTTCGACATCTGTCAGATGGACTGACGATGGGAGATCGGCAGCCAGTTTGATGCTTCACCTCTTACAATGGGCCAATGAACGTCATGTTCATGGCTGCATGAAGTTGCATGTCGCCTGTGAAAATGTATCAGGTGGTAAAAAAGTTTCTTTTCAGTTTGAAGCGGTCAGATGACTTCATTCTCTTTGTTTCTGGCAAAACTCATCGTTGGTTCAGCAGTACTACCCAGTGGTTTCTGCTCCTCCAAAAATCCCCGGAAGTGGCAAGAACTCCCTGGTTACATTGACGAGAGTTTCCAAAAAAGCTCCCTCTGTCACGTTCGCAACTAGTCGATTGTTCTTGGCGAGCAGTCCACTTAGCCTGGCAGCTCCCAGTGATCGTTTCATAAGTGGTTTCATAACTAGCTGTTGAGAAGCATTGATGCCCTAGTCTAGCGCGTACCTCAGTTCCTCCAGTGAACGTTCCTGTTGCAACGTTTTGTAGCAGGGTCACCGTTTCGTTGTGACAAAGGAGGCAGGGAGACGTGGGTACGAAAATACAAAAGATGTTTATTTTATACACAAAATTTATAAAATTACAACACACACTCGCAATACCCACGTCGGCAAGCGTCCCCTTATCGACCGATTGGTCGTTTCAGCACCCCGTACACGGCACGACACACACACTCCACCACACACCCGCAGTGACTCAGTAACGGCAATTGATATACACTGGGATTAGTGCTCCCGTGACCACCACCAACACTACCGATCCGTCGCTTGGCTTCGCTGCCTTCGCCGAGTATGCACGTACACACACACACACACACGTCCCGCGCAATCACCGGACCAACGCACTTCGGGTCAGACACATGCACACACACAAGCAAGCTTCGCAACCGATGCACGTCGGATCAAGCACATGCACGCACACGCACCCACACACAAGCACGTATCGGGACCGAGACGCTTCGGGTCAGCCACATACGCGCACACGCAAGTACGTCCCGCGCAACCCCCGAACCGCTGTACTTCGCGTCACGCACACACACAAGCACGTTTCACAACTGACGCACGTCGGATCAAGCACATGCACGCGCACACATCCCGGTAGTCCCAGGAACAGAACAAAGTAGAAAGCGGATGACGTAAGGGGGTCAATCAACAGAGGTGACAACGAAACCCAAGATCCACCAATTTGGGCAGGAAACAGGATCAGGGGTGACAGCAAAACAGCGCCTCGTGATGGCCACCACCGTCCAAGCATCCGCCCTCCCCACCCGGGTTAGCGGCGTCACACGATCGCACACTCTCTGTAGCCTCCACGCGTCCTGACGTAGAGCAACGCTCGTGCCACCACGAGGGCGCAGGGATGACGTATTTTCGCTGCGGTGCGCGAACCACGCACTCGCGGGATCTAATCAAATATTTCCCTCGCGTCGCTCCACCGCCGTGCAAGAACCAACCAGCGTCCCAGGCACAAATCACGCCCGCGGGGAATCAAAGTGGCGCCGCACTTGTAACGCTGCAATCCCTCACACAGCCAACCGCTGCGTGCGAATCAATCGCGCCACTCACCGCATGCACGCCATGACGAACCCGGTGGTGGCAATTAACACAACCCAGGTGTCTCAAGAGCGCCTTAAATAAAATACCGGTCTTCCTCATTGACCGGCCGCCAAGTTTGTTTACCACAATTGTTTAGCCAGTTCGGAATCTGACACTGGTAAGACCGGCTTAGCCATCAGGAGTGATTAGAGTGAGTTTTTCATGTTTCCTACTCATCAGACATACAGCCACCGCGCTTCGCGCTATGACCTCTATCTTCTTACAGGCAAGCTGTTGAAGGACTCTGTGAGGGAAGTGTGTCCTAGCGCGGGCTCGCTTTAGTGTGGCCCAATGTCGATCATGGTAGCGAGGAGCACCACCATTGGTATCAGCGGCTGTGGAGTGTTTTTCCTTACTCCACAGGTTCAGCAGCAGACAAGCGCGGGACTAACTGCTGAACATCGCCGGCGGCGCTCAGGGACTGCGACCATGAGAAGACGAAGAGCAGGTAGTATGGTCGAGCCCTGTTGTTGAGCACTTTCTCCAAACCTACTGTTGCGCTGGTCGAGGCTGCCGTTCCGGCATCTCCCTGCCAAGACCAGCTATGGTCGCCGAGGCTTCCCAAGCTGTCTTGACTCACACAGAAGGGACGAGAGCTCTCCTAGCGCTTGCTAGGGTGAAACTGGCTGGCGACTATGAGGCGTTCTCTGCAGATCCTCCATGCTTAACCTTCGGTCTTGGTACTGAGACCCAGGCGTGGTTACGTGCCCAAAGTGCCCACTACCCCATTCAGGGACCAAGTAGTGACATTGCAGGCCCTCCCCACAGGGTAGCATGACCTGGCCAGTCATCCAGTTTGTGCAAGCTTCAGATGCTCACAACAGCTCTTTATCTGCAGTGGTGGTCGGCAGAAGAGGAATGCCGTCACCAAGCAGAATCTCGTTAAAGCGATTAGGACTGCTTATCAAGTGCGTAAGTTACCTTGTCCGCTAGACGTGAGAGGTCACTCCACCAGGAGCATGGCCTCATTGTACGTGGTTGCGAGAAGAGTCTTTCTATCAGACATATGTAGTGCATCCGGCTGGGCTACACCCAACACCTTCATCCGGTTCTACGAATTGGATAAGGCGTTGGTGTTCACGCAGATACTTTCTGCAGTCCCGGATGTGGCCTACTGTATTCTCCCATCGTCAGTCCATCTGATAGACATCGAAGTGAGCTGACGATGAAAGGGAACGTCTATGGTTACGTGGTTGCGTAACCTTGGTTCCTTGAATTATCAGGGAAAGAGACGTCCCTTTCCGGTGCCACATTCAGGGCAAGTCTGCGTTGGCCCGACCAGCTTTAATCAGCAAAATGTTCTGTGCATGACCTGATCCAGTTCATGCAGCAATGAACTTGACATTCATTAGCGCTTTGAAAGGTGAAGGTGAAGAATTGAACCGGCTGCTGTCCGTTCTCCCATCAGTCCATCTGAAAGACGTCTCGCTCCCTGACAAGGTGGGAAACCGAGGTTAGGCAAGTAACCATAGACGTTTTACTCTGATTTCCCAGCATCTACTTTGTTTTAGCCTGTAACAGCCCTATGTCTATCCCCCGGCTTCAGCCCCTTGCTCTCTCTCTTTCTCTCTCCCTCTCTCTCTTCATCTTTCTTTCATTCTCAATTTTTTTCATCCACTCTCTTTTTTCTACCCTGCCTACTTATCTCAGTCATTATCTCTCTAGGTTACTTGTTCAATCTGTCTCTATCTCTCAAGCTCAGTACCCCCCACATCTATTTTATTGTCTTTCATTATCTTTAACTCCCTCTTCACTCACTCACTCTATCTCTTTCTCTCCTTCTCGCTTTCTCACTCACAGTCTACTCTGTAACCTGTTCAGGCTTCTCTGTAACATAATCCAGCATTTAAAACAAAAAGATAGACACTCTTCAACAAGGAAAGGTCCTTTATCGCTATCCCAAGAGGTTTTGAATATCAGCCTGTGAAGATAGCATCTCTCCATGGCTATTCAAGTGTGTCATGGCCTCTTTCATTTGATCTTTATTTACATCTGCCATTGTGTGGCCTAAGCCATTAAACTAGATGGCGTTCTGAATGGATGAGAAGTTTGGGATAATGCCTCTGTACTCTATTCAGTTTCCTTCATTAGCAAGCTGTCGGTCTGTAGTGATGGATGAGAGAATAAGTAAAGAGTGTGTGTGTGTGTGTGTGTGTGTGTGTGGAGGAGGGGGCATGAGATTTACTGTATTGCATCAAACACAGCTCTTTTTTTTTACTACAGATAGGACAAAACCTTTCTTAAAAGCAAAATACTTACTAGTTTGTGTTTTAGTTGCAAGTGCCGTAAGCACCCTGATCAACGTTTGTATAAGCATTAATGCAAAAATGTTCTGACTTTGCATGAAATGTTGAATTTGATGCTATTTAGGGATACGCACCCTGGATTGGTTGCCATCCAATCACAGTGCAGAATACACAAACACACATTCATACTCTCACTGACATCTTTGACAAGAGCAAATTTTTCAAACTAAAGAATGTGGGAGCAAACTGGAGAACCGGAGGAAAACCACACGTGCATGAGGATTTGGTGCATGAGGACAATCCAAGAGCGGCAGGCTTAAATCCTGGTACAGTGGTTTCTAGAGTGTCTTTGGGCACGACACTAACCCCCACAAGCTCCTGGGCGCCCCGGCTTGAGGCTGCTCACTGCTCCTGGTGTGTACACTTGATTGTGTGTGTGTAGGTGATTAAATCCAGAGCACAATTTTGAAACGGTCTCTCATATTCACAAACATTGACACTCACTTTACTTCACAACAAATTTGAATGTTGCATTTCAATTCAACTTTTTAGATAAATTGCTGCTAGTTGCTAGTATATTTTAGTCACATATTGGTCTAAATCCCCAATGTAGCTCAACATACTTTGTAAATTGTTTACAAATTATAAATGTAATATGAAGCCGTGTAGTGCAATGGTGCTGTAACACTGCTAAAATTTGTATTATTATTTTCATTATTAACTTGTAAATTATAACCCTAATTTACGTACTGTACTAAGTAAATCAAATGGTAAATTGATGCATGGTGCATGTGCAAACGAACTCTGTCAGTGACTGTGACTTCTTCTTGGTGAATTCCCCTCCGTGTGCTTTTGTGTACGTGAGTGTGTGTTTGTGTGTGTGTGTGTGCGTACGTGCATGCGTGCGTGTGCGTGTGTGTGTGTGTGTGTGCGCACATGAGAGAGAGAGAGTGAAAGAGAGAGAGAGAGAATGCACGTTCATTCTGGCCTTTTTACAAATTGCACAGCGTGTGGGAATTTCCCCCCTGCCATGTTCTGTCAATCAAAGTGTTTTTGTATATGTGAAATTGTATGTACATGCACTTTTCTTTTTCATGCTATTTCCACAGTTTTAAAGTTTGTCACAGTTGATTGGAAATAAATGAAATATTTGTGTTCTGTTCTTACTGCAGAATTGCTGACTTTGACTTAGATTTACTTAATCTAGGTTTGTAAAGAAATTAGCATGGTCCTGGCATCAGGGCCATCTTTATGCTCCACTGCCTCCTTTAGGCTAGCAAATAACGTGTGCCTTCAATCAGTACTTTTAAATCAGAAATTGTTCATTTGAGACATTAAAGTTTAATGCAATCTGCAGAGTTATGTGTGAACTGCAGCTTGCAGTTGTTGTTGTTTTTTTTTTTTTTTTTTTTTTTTTTACATTACTAATGATAGGTGACCAAAAAACACAGCAATGCAATGTAAACGCTCGTTTTATGTTTTGTCTTCGTAGATAACATTCATAAAGTTTGAAGCATCATATATGTTGAAATAAGAAAAGTGTCACATGGTGTGCCACCATGAAAGAATTATCACACGATGTGTTCACATATGCACACTGAACCACTCAGATAGCATTTGAAAGTGTTAAATGAACTAGGTGTGAAAACGCCCTAAGTTGTCCACTTTCTGTAAAATCGTTATATAAACCGCACAACCTTGTCTTGCACAATATGCTACACAACCTGTCATGATACAATTACTGTCTGACCTTTTAGCCAGCCTACCACACATTCTCTTCAAAGAATCTAAAACGTACCACCACAACTCATTTTTAATTAACCACACAGAATGCATGTCACTTTTCTGCCTGCCTCTTTACACCGACTACCAGCTGCTGCTTAGATAAAGTTCAAAGCGCTGACTTTCAGGACCATTACTGGTACTGCCCCAACCTACCTCAACTCTCTGATACAGGTTTATTCTCCATCAGGTCATCTATTATCAGAGATTAATGACACTTAGTAGATCCTCTGCACCAATCGTCTCAGATGGTAGTAAATTGTCTCAGATGGTGTGGGAATAAGCCGGTCAGACCTGGTAGGCCCAAACGATCTGTGAGGTGTCTGCTGGGAACGTCTAGTAGATCCTTCCATCAGTGAGCTTCAACTCACACCTCCGGCAGAGCTAATCTCAGGTCACGGAGGAGTGGGGAACATTGAATCAGAATGGACTCTTCCATTTTCTGCACCTCCATTGTCGAAACTACGAGCCAGAGCTGTGGTCACAAGGTCATTGGTGCCTGTCGTGGCGGCAATCCCCAAATTTGTTGGTGGACACCAGCAGTGAGGGATGCAGTCAAACTGAAAAAAGACTTCAGACGTCTTTGAAGAAATTCTGGTCTACCATTCGCCGCATGAGAAGGAAGCAGTGTATCGTCAACACCTTTTACGGTGGGGCTGTTGACTTCAATTTGGGACGTTGTAGATCGTTGGGGGGAATACTTTGAAGACCTCCTCAATCCTAACAACACGTCTTCCGAGAAGGAAGCAGAGCCTTTGGAATCAGGAATGGGTACTACTATATCTGGGGCCGAGGTCGTCGAGGTTTTTTTCTCTGCTTTTTGCGAATGACGTGGTCCTGTTGGCCTTAATCGGGACGTGATCTCCAGCTCTCGCTGTATCGATTTGCTGCCGAGTGGGAAATGGCCGAGATGGGAATCAGTGCCTCCAAGTCTGAGACCATGGTTCTCGACCGGAAAAGGGTGGAGTGCCCCCTGCAGGTCAGGGACAGGGTCCTTCCCCAAGTGGAGGAGTTTAAGTATCTCGGGGTCTTGTTCACAAGTAGGTGAAGCATAGAGCGGGAGATTGACAGACGGATTGGTGCTGCGTCCGCAATAATCAGGACGCTGAATCGTTCAGTCATGGTGAAGAGAGAGCTGAGCCAAAAAGCTAAGCTCTCAGTTTACCAGTCAATCTACGTTCCTACTCTCACATATGGTCATCAGTTGTGGGTGGTGACCGAAAGAACGAGTACCGGATACAAGAGGCGGAAAAGAGCTTCCTCCGCAGGGTGGCAAGGATAGGGTCAGGAGCTCTGCCATCTGGGAGGAGCTTGCTATGTATACTCACAATGACAATTTGCCTTAATTGTACCTTCTCTAATTCACTGTACCGTATATCTTCCAAAAGTATCCCCGGCTCAGTGATCTTTCCACTGGGTTTTTACTTTTTGTATTTTCAAAGTAAAAGCATCTTTGCTTTCGCTCAGATCATTTCAATGTATTATTAAAGTGTAGGGAGTTGTAGTCCAGTGGTAGGGGATATGGACTCGTGTGTGAGAGGTTGCAGGTTTGAATCCCCCTACAGCTGGTTCTGCAAGTAAGGTGTCCTTGGGCAAGACACGGCTTAGGCTGCCCACAGCTCCGGGTTTGTGTGTTCACTTCACTGTGTGTGTGTGCACTTTCAATTGGATGGGTTAAATGCAGAGCACATTTCAGTATGGTCACTAGTGGCCATATTGCCATCACCTCACTTTCACATCTGTTGGAAAGACACAAAACTCATTAAAAATTATTTGCGAATGTTCTCACAAGATGAAAAACAAGATAATATTTTCAGCACAGTGGTCAACATACATTTTGAACCATTCTTTTTGAAAATATAAGTAAAAAAGAAAGTTTAATGTTTTCGTAAGGATGTACAGATAGTAGAGATTATATTTCCCATCAATGACACCAATGCCCCAACAGAAGATGCTTAAAATGATGATGCTCCATTCACTACTATTTATTGCAGTTAGGCAAAAGCTGAGTTTGTATTTTAATTTAATCTTCACACATACCATTGTGTGTGCCTTCAAAACATAATTCCCTGTGCTGTGGAACATCCAGGTGCTCCTTTAAAAACTATTTTTTACTGGCGCAGAAATGACTTCCTCAGAAGTGAATGAAGAATGAATTCCTTTCTCTTGGGCTGTTTTACTTCTCGTGTATTTGTTAGCATACACACGAGATTTCGGTACATTTTTAGCTGACACTCTGGGATTCTTCTTTAGCTCATTGAGTTCTGTTCTTTGCAGGACAGCCATACCAAGGGAGAAAAGAGACAGCAACAGCTTCACTGATGAATTTGCTTCATCTGAAAAACCCTGCACACATTAACATCAAGGCTTTTGGAAACAAAAGCTGATTTGGACAAGACATCAGAAACGTCAGATTTGTTTTTATAGGCAGTGGAGCTTCAACACCTCCAATCTCCTCAAATTGTTTGTACTTATAGTTTGGCTGAATCCAAGCTCAGTCGCTCTTGAAGAAACCATTGCACAGTGAAGGTCATGCTCAAAAACACTCAAATCCATATAATTTTGTGCAATATAAATTTAAGAAAGCTGCATTTATACACTTTAGTGATTTCAAGTGTCACACTGATTCCAAAGTTATTCCTATTAAAGTGTAAATGATTTAATCATTTAAAAAATCCCATTAAATTGATATCATAAAGGTCTGGGCTTGAATTTGTTGAAGTTTGTCTAATCTTGTGTAAGGAATGGTCGCTTATGGTCGATGTGTGGAGTTTACTGTGGGAGATCATGGGGCCGTCAAGCCCCTGGTTTCATTACAGACGGCACATTCCTCAGCTTTGATAAGACACAGGGCTGTAGAAGACAAGGAGTCCATCAGCACTGGGGTCCAGAGCAGCTAATGATTAATCCCGCCTGGATTATTAAGAGAGCAACTCCAATCTGTCTGAGAGCAGAGCAGAGTGAAGTACCTGCTTGACTGACACATTAGACACTAACACACCAAGAGATGGTAAGAAATTGAATTATGGTGAAAGCCACCACATGACAGGCATGAAAAAAGTTTTATGTCTTTCTGTCTTTGAGCTCAATCAGAGAAGATGGTCCTTCGTTGATCTCTGGGACTGGAAATAGAAGAATCATGGTGTGTTCATCCACTCACCTCAATCTTTCTAACTCTGGTTTGACTAGTTTTTTTTTTCCTTGCTGAGCTTTGATTAGTTGTTCGTCGGTTTTGATTAAAAGCAAACTCAGTCTGTGCTTGTTTTGCTACAATGATGGATTTCCTAAAGCAATTATCTGAAGTCCACAGGGTAGAATCTGGAGGTTCTGTGAGTTTCTGCTACCATTTAGCTTTTGCAAACACAATACTAGAATTGCTGCTGGGGTCACGGTATGTGTGTTCGCTGGAAACAACTATGGGACAATCCAGGTTCTGCTTATAAACATCACTCCTTTTGCCTGTGTTTGGTCAGTGCTGTGTTCAGACTTCTGAAGGCTTTGTTTGCTTTGGGCTCTTTCTCACCTTGACCTCTTCACTCTGTTCAAACACTTCTCTTCCAAGACAACACTCTAAGAGTAAAGGTGTGTGTATCTGGTATGCAATCAAAGTCCTGTATTCTTCTGTTCTGCAGGTTCCTGAAGCTTCCCGACAAACTGCACTGTGTAAACACATTAGAAACACAATCTCAAACGCTCACAACTGGCTCGATGAAAGATGTCTTAAGACTTCAAGCATGACTTCTCTCTTTTAACTCTTCTGCATGTCCATGTTCTCACAGTCCAAGTTCTCCAGTGAATTGTGAATTTATATTTTCAAAATGGATACATTTAATTAAAATAAATAAAAATGTAATATTTATAATTTTGTGCAATATTATATTATATGTTATATTAGCATAACATCTTATATAAAAATTA
>SOMO01000030.1:895005-911558 GCA_028128575.1 Paedocypris carbunculus | reverse complement strand
CACACACACACACACACATGCACGCACGCGCCCGCGCGCACACAGAACGTTTTACTGTCAAGCCCCAGTGTCTGAAGCCGAGTTTTGTGCAAATCTTCCGCGTACAAACAAACAAAGCTTTTCTGGAGAATCTCGAAGCTGAAGAGAGGGGCTGTGTGGAGGGGGTCAAGAGGCTTTTGCCATCAATGGGAAAGTACTGATTAATTTTGAAGAATTTCTGTGAGAAAAAACGCCCGGCACACAGTTCACTAATTACAGCACTGCAGAACATGCAACAAAGAGCCATCTCATATTGCAAGACAATGAGGACAGAGAGAAAGACTAATGAGATGAATCACCTGTCAGCACAGAAGACTTGGGCCCCTGGTGGCCTCTGGGAGCAAAGACATGCATGAAGGCCCAAAGCTTCTCCAGCTTCTCTGCTCTGGACCACCACTGATGTAATGCTGAAGACCACAAGTCTGATAATAACTCATAATGCTAAAAACAATTATATATAACAGCAGCATTATCCCCCATTAATCTAATCTTAAAGCAGGCACAGTTCAACTCAGACAAGCTGAAATCTTTCAGCAAGCCTCGCTCGGGCAGGCTCTGGAGTACCACTGGTTTCTGCTCTGGGAAGCAAACAACACTGATTGCCACCACCTGCAGCAAATCAGCACGCTGAGTTGCACTGCAGCGGAATGGAGGCAGTGTTGAACAAATCCTCTCTGCTCCACGGAAAAATCAACTATATGGTGCTTCCCTGGACAAGCGAAAGGTAATTTGCACTCTGTGTTTGAGTTTGCTTACTGCCGGAGCTCTTCCAGTCCTGTAGTGGTCGAGCAATTCAGGCACAGTCTGGCTCGCACTCGAAGGAGCTGAACCTCCAGCAAGCCTCGTTCCGGCAGGCTCAGGAGTTCCTAATGCAAGATGTCTCAGCTAATGGAACTCTGGAGATGAAAAGGCGGTGCTGTGCAGCAGGGAAGCGTCCCAGGCAGCACTGTCTCGGCAGAAGCACAGCCTGGCCCTACTGACAAACACCGTGCACGAGAGGCTTCTACGCACGCGTAGAAGCGACATGTCGTTCTGTATTGGACCAGCTGGTCGTTAATCACTGCTCTGTTTCCGTCTGCTGCTAGGTCCATCATTGATCTCTTCGGTGGAGAAAACTGCGTTTCCTGCTCTGTGGCACTACCTGCCCTATGTCACCTCCAGCGACGATCCTCATTTTATTTTTCTTCTGCCACCCAAGGTTGCAACTGGATTAACAGTTCAAGGACCTGAGGTGCTTGCCCAGAGCAAAGAGGCAGCCAGTGTGTGCAAAGCTGAGTGAGCTGGTGAAGGCGAATGATCCGGCTCTGCAAACACCCGTAGAGGAGCATCCCGATTCATCCAGGCACGAAACCAGCCTAGTGCTGCTGCTGAAACGGTTAGATTCTGACTCCGATTCCGAAGAGATCCCGAAAGACAACACTCTGGAGAGATACCGGATGGAGCCCACTGTCCATCTGGATCAGTGTCCACTTTCAGGTTTTATGATTTTTTTCAATCATAAAATTAGTAACATCAGAATAAAAATTGCATCCCTACCAACTAGCACAAAATTAGATACTCTGAAAGGAAATCCACCCATTATCACACTTAATATATTCGCTCAGATAGGCCATGATGAGCTCACTAAGATTATAGCTAGGACTACAATGACTTCCAGTTTACTCGATGCAATACCGACCAAATTACTACAAAAGAAAATCTGCCGGTGGTTATAGAACCGATATTAACCCTCATAAACTTGTCGCTAGCCTTGGTTTGCGTACCACAGCTGTTCAAACAGGCCGTAATAAAGCCGCTGCTTAAGAAGCCACAACTCGACAAAGATGAATTAACCAATTATAGACCGATATCCAATCTTCCATTTCTGTCAAAAATTCTTGAAAAGGTGGTTTCAGGTCAATTTTGTGTTTTCCTGGAACAGAATGATAAATCTGAAAAAATTCTATCAGGTTTTAGGCCTAAACATAGCACAGAAATGGCACTCATTAGAGTTACAAATGATCTCCTACTGGCCTTGGATGAAGGGAACATTTCATTATTAGTTCTGCTGGATCTTAGTGCCGCCTTTGACACTAAAGACAGCAATATTTTAATAGATCGCCTAGAAAACTATGTTGGGGTTTCTGGACACGCATTAGAATGGTTTAAGTCATACCTGTCAGATCGATTTCATTTTGTATATGTAAATAGAGTCTCGTCACCAAGACATAGGGTCAAACACGGAGTCCCACAAGGCTCAGTTAACAGACCAATTTTATTTTCTTTATATATGCTTCCCCTAGGAGACATTATCAGAGGCCATGGACATAGCTTTCATTGCTATGCTGATGATACGCAAATCTATATTTCCACAAGGCCCATTGAAACCACGCAATTTACTAAAATATTAGATTGTTTCAGTGCTATTAGTGACTGGATGATGAAAAACTTCCTGATGCTTAACTCGGACAAAACCGAGATATTGCTTATTGATTCAAATAAAAAAAAATAAAGGACCCTGAATATAAACAAAATCTTAATGGACTTAAACTTTTAACCACATCAACAGTGAAAAACTTAGGTGTTATATTTGATAAAAAAAAAACCTTTATTTGAAACCCATGTCAACAACATCTGTAGAGCAGCATTTTTTCACCTCAGGAATATTGCAGAGCTGCGTCATATGCAGGTCGGATGCAGAAAGACTCATACATGCGTTTATGACCTCGAAGTTAGATTACTGTAATGCTCTTCTGGGAGGTTCTCCCGCCCGACTAATAGATAAACTTCAGTTAGTTCAGAATGCGGCCGCTCGACTACTGACCGGAACTAAAAAGTACGACCATATTAGCCGAGTGTTAATGTTTCTACATTGGTTACCCGTAAAATATAGAATTATATTGAAAATTACAACTTATAAAGCATTAAACACTCTAGCTACTCTGTATCTCAGTGAGCTCATCACGTGTTACGAGCCAACGAGACCTCTGCGCTCTCAAAACGGAGGCCAGCTCGAAATACCAAAAATCTCTAAAACCTTCACAGAAGATTGTTCGCTTATCTAGCAATATCAAAAATCAAAATATTGGAACACTCCTAGCACAATCCGCGAATCAGAATCAGTCAGTTTAAATCTAGATTAAAAACACATCTCTTCAATGAAGCATATTTAAAAATGTAATAGCAAAATATTTAATTACTAACATTAACAAATAGGAAGGCTGCACTCGGTAGAAGCACGGAACCGAACCTCACCTGCACCATAGGATCACTGCAATTTTATTTTCTCTTAGAGCCCTTCATAGTGCTAATAGCTTTTGTTCTTTTGTTCAGGCTCGTTTTACTCCCCGGCCGAGGTCCTTATTGATCCACACCACTGCCGGAAGAGACGACGCCACACCCCCGCCGGAGGAGACGACGCCACATACCCACCAGATGAGACGATGCCGCATACCGCCGGAGGGGATGCCGCTTACCTCCGGAGGAGACGACACCACATACCTGCCGGAGAAAACGCATCCCTGCCGGTGGAGACGACGCCGGTCTGGCTGCTGAGGAGTGCCTTTATCGTCGGGATGGAGAAAATTGTCGCATGGAGCAGTGTCATTTCACCAGTATGGCGACGACGTTGTTTCGAACTGTTTTCTATCATGAGCCACTGCGTCATCATGAGGGGAAGAGCCGCCACACTTTACGCCCCGCAGGACATAACGTCCGTCTTCATCTTCACCAATAGCTTTGTAATGTTAGCATGCCAGAGGAGACTGGCACCAGAGAGTCGGGTTCTCCCTAGGTTTTTTTTTTCTCACCCCGGCAGAGAGTTTTTGTTTTCCTAGTCACTGTCGCGATCTAGCTTGCTCTTATGGTCATAGCTCATAGTCTGAACAACAAAGGACATATTTTACTTTTTTAACTGACTTTTTTTTCCCCAAATTTTTTGAACTCATATAAAGAATGGACATTTTTCTTTTTAATGACTTTTTCACATAGCGTCTTTGCGTCGGTCTTGGACTAAGAAAAGCACTATATAAATGAACTTGCACTTGAACTTGAAATGGTGGCTGGCCCACATGGGCAATTACATTAGCCTGGCCACATTTTTGGTAAAAAGTTTTATGTAATACATTTAAAATAGGAAAAAACGTATATGTTACAAAGCCGGAGTCCATGGGTGATGAATATCTAATCGGAAGTGCAGTCCATATTCCTAGTCCATGAACGTTACATTAGCCGCCCCCCAGGCGGCTCCTGACGCCATCTAAAATAACGCAGCGTGGGGACCGGCACGGTCCTGGAGGGCCAAAGCCAAAGCACCACATTCCGGGAACTCCTCGGCATAATCTGGTCAGGGGGGAGTTGCGACAACGGAGAGCGGAAGCAACGCCGACAGGAGCAGAGACCTGGAGGGAGCACAAAGAATGCAGCATCAAGACACAGACGAAGATGAAGATAAAAAAGCGGATGACTGAGGTGACGTTTGCAAACGAAGGGACCTAGAGGAGTTTGGCAGTTCAATAGAGCCTGACGTCCTGGGCCGATTATGAAGTGGTGTGCCAGGTGGTGAGAGTTGTAGGGGAGACTGCACGGTCCACAGAATCCAGAGACGGGATTCAGTCGCAGGGGCCGAGCAGAGAGCAGATGTTCCCTTCTGGGTTGGGGGTATCCTAGTCTCCTTGGTGGAAACGTCCCAAGCGAGCACCAGGATCCAGACCCGAAACGGGATTCAGTCTGGGAAGAAGAACCGAAGCAGAATTCAGCGAGAGAAGAACTGAAGCAGAATTTAGCGAGAGAAGCGAACTAAAGCGGAATTCGACGAAGAAGATAAAACTGGAACACCTGGAAAACGGTCCCCACTTGATGTGGCAGTGTTTGGCATATTCTCTCCAAGTGCGTTGTTCGTATGTCCTGTGGTCCCAGGGGCTCACACGCATGGGTCCGGCATACTGGGAATGTTGTACCGATGTCGCTGCCACAAAAAAATGCAAGAATCCATGCAGTGGATCAGTCATTCTGTTACGACTCTGGTGCGGAGCAAGAAAGCCAGAGTCCGTGGTCAAGTCCAGAGTCTGAATAAAAAGACATCAATGACGAAACTAACAGAGACACAGAAACTCAAGAACATGACAATGTGCAACAATAATGACTGACGAGGACAATGGCACAGGTGAAGACTTAAATACACAGACAGATGCGGAACAGGAGGCTACAATGAAACCAAAGATTCCACACACATGAAGACAAGAAACAAAGGCTCATGGGAAATGCAGTCTATGTCCCTAGTCCANCTTTCATGGCCACAGGTGTAAAAAATCAAATGTCTGAAAGAATGTTTTGCTCTTCTGAGCATCGGGGAGAAACTGTGACGCGACCTGTGCAACAAATTATGTCATAAAATGTTCTCGCTCCTAGACATTCCACAGCAAGTCTAATTAGAACGATAAGGCCTTTGGGAACATCCGTAATTAACTTTTAAGCAAAGAACTGGTGAATTCAGTAATTTTCTAACAAATTACTCAAATTAGGAGGCGTTCAGATTAATGGATCATGAAAGGTGCTCAGAAAGGATCATGAAACTGGTTTTCATGGCATAGCAAGCCATCCGTCAGCAAGTGCAAAGCATCGGATGAAGGTGTAAAGCATGATGCCAATGGACAGTGGTAGAGATTATTTGTATGCTACATCAGTCAGAATTGTGCCAAGTGTACAGGTTTGGCTGAGTGTGAGTACGTTTGGCAGAGGGGGAGTATTGTGTGAGATTAGATGCAGTAAAAGTAACTGTGAATGTTTCTGCAAATCAAGACATATTGGACAATTCTGTGCCAACTTTGTGGGAAGTTTCTTTTTTCTTTTATTCTTGTCCTCGATTTCTTTTTTTTTTTCCTCTGAAGGCAACTAGACTGTGCACTTGTTAGAGTCAGTTAAATGTGACTGATCCTGACCTCAACCCTTTAAACAGCCCTTGGGATGATTCAGAGCAGAAACTGGGAGCCAGTTCTTCTCCTCCAACATCAGTTTGTGACCTCACAAACGATCTTGAGAAAAAATTCTGAAAACACACTCCTAATCCTCGTGGACAACTTTCCCAGAAGAGTTTAAGCTGTAGCTAAGGGTGGACAGACGTCATATTGAATATAGATTTGGAATGGGTTGTCACTTAAGTTCATTTGCAAGTCAAGGCAGGTGAACAAATATTTTGGCAATATAGTGCCCATATACTTCAGTTTATGTTATTCCAAAGAAAGAGGGGGGAAAAATAAGAAAAAGAAAAATATAATAATCTACCACAAACTCACATTTAGGTTTGGCAGCATCTGAATACTCACATCATGTTCCAATTGATTCCCAATTGATGAAATCATTAAATTCCTTCATAGGAAATTATACTTTATTTCTCAGAACTCCACATTGCTGGTTGGATGCAATTGCTTTTTTCATCAAAATCTTGAAAGGGATGATTAATTATTCAGCATCGGGGGAATAAAACAAAAACAATGGATTGTGTCGGCCTGTTTTAACTCAGATGTGAACTGTTTGTTTCTCAAAATAGCATCTACATGTAATCCTATAAAAACAGGCCTCGGATATACATGCACAGCTCATAACGACAGACAGGGGATCACAGACGTCTCTCTGTGTGTTCATGCTCTGAGAGCACAGGCCAACTGTGGTCAGATTCACTGAGATGGGAGTCGAAAGCTTGCTGCGTCTCAGTGGTTTGGCAGAAAGAAAAAAACAACACACAAAGAGCTGTGACAGTTAGGATTATATTAGAGGTCAACCTTTATTTGGGTTTTGCATGTTTGCTCCCCCCTCAAAACCCCAAAGTAACATTAACCAATATTTAAGCAGACAAAGGTTGTTCTGTGTTGAGAATCAAGGGCCACTGAATTTCTGTTGACATGGCCCTTTATTAAGTATGTGGGTGCTGAGGAGAGCAATCTCAGGACGAGTCCCAGGACAGTCTCTCTTGACCGCTGACAGAACCAGGGACTGTGGCCTACACATTCATTCAGCCACCAAGCGCGGAAAACATGAGCCGTATTTAAAGAGGTGGCGAAAAACTGACCGATAAAATTTAAAAGTGAACGGTTAGGTAGAATAAAAACAAGCATGTGGGATCCATAGTCAGCACTTCCTCCAATCATAATGTAAATCGATTTTTTTCTATAAATATACAAAATGAATATGATGGATGAATGGATGGATGGATGGATGGATGGATAGATAGATGGATGACAGGACAGGAATGACAGGATGGATGCATTTTTAAAATAAAACCAACTCCGACACACACCCACACAACACATTGCATTTTCCTGTAAATGCAACACACTATAATTTTTATGCTAAAGAAAAACGTATCTGTGGTTATCCAGAGTGTGTGGTACCACGTCATTTTAATGTTTAACATATTTTTCAGAAAGTAAAACATTTTCACTTCTTATCACCTCGTGTATCGGCCTCCTACTTGCCCCGTTCTGCAAAAATGTGTGCAACAACTTAGCCGGAAAAATAGCTTTTGAGCAAAAGACACAAAACATCATCCTTTTTCTTTAAACACCAGCAGTATCAGAGCGACTTCTGTGTGAACACTGCAGAAGCTTCTCACATCCGTCTGGTCTGAGTAACTCAAGCTCGGAGGGGACACCCATCTACAAAAACACACGCTATTATTCAGCCTCAAGGAAGGAATAATAAAACAGAGAAAAGAAAGACAATCTGTCAGACATGTAAATCAGCTGACATCCGCAGGTCTGGCTGCGCTGTAGGTGGCTCGGCCTCTGATAATATCAGTGAGAAGTTAAACAAAAGGCATTTTCTCCTCAAAACGGCTATCTTTCAGCTTGACTACTGCTGTAAACACCATTCCAGCACACAACATTATGAGACATCTTACTCCGCATTCCTTCTCCTCCTCTTTAAAGGGAGAGAGCAAAGACTCAAAGCACTTTGCCAAAAAGAAGACTCCTAACAGCTTCAAGACACACCGAGGGGGAGAAGTGTAGCCTTAAAAAATGAAGAAAGCTTTTGGAGTTTTACTCGAGAGCTCTCACTTTCACCTTTGAGTCTGTTATTGACACATTGAGAATTAGGATAAATTCTCTCTAGTGGCCAATGCAGACGGTCTAATGAGCTCGCTGTCATCTGCAAAAGTGATTTCTCCCAGAACAAGGTTTCATACCAGAAGTTTTGGAAATCCATTTGGAAAAGGAATAGTTCCATTGACCTTAATACCTTTCCGAACAATCTCTTTGAGCATTCTTTCACTCCCTTCGGTTCTAATTGATTTCATAAAAGCGGTTATATGTAAAAGCGAGGAGGGGCTGTGTTGATATAACCTTGAATCTAAATGATCCTTGAATCCCCATGTTGTCTGAGAAATTCTTCACTGTCTCCAAATGCCTCATAACTTGCCCATGACACGTTTTCTGGACCATGTCTTCAACTTCCACTGAGAGATTCGCCTCTTCATCCCATGTCGATTGCTCCTGCGGCAAATAATCTACTGTAGCTTTGGCGTCAAAAGAGCGATTGCGGCCGATGCGTCTACACTGCTGTCTGGCACACATGGTTTCAGCACAAGTATTTGAATTCTCAGGTTAAAATAAGTCAGTTACATCAAAACTGCAAACAATTATTTAACTTTTCTTGTGCACAAATTATTAGATAACAAATACGTACCAAAACGGTTGAATTGACAAACGGACGGACAGACAGATGGATAGAAGGAGACGCAGAAAGACAGCAAGATGGATAGATGAATGGATGGATAGACTGGCAGTGACACAAAACACACATCTTTACTTGAGAAGACACAACAAATTTATACATTTTCTATATATAGTCCTCTATTTTATTATTATTAACAGAGGTCAAATAAATTCATCAGGTCACATTTACAGAGAAAGGCAATAAATACTTTAAAATAGGAATAAAATTAATTACTTTTTTGCATACACTTTCAATCGTACGTGTCATGATTGTTAGTAATGGTTGACTTTGAGTATAAAGATGTGAACACTACAGCTATACCCACGTGGAGAACAGACCTCACCAAAACTGGCTGAAGTCCAATGTCTGCTTTTACCATCAGCTCAGAATGAGCACCTGTCTCAAACACTGCAGTCTTCTAGAACCATAGCTTCAGAATCTAGGCTTTTACAACCCTAGGACTAGCACAGAGAACGAAATCATGTCGAACTTTAGGACTGTAGCATAAGACTCTGTAGTTGTGGTGATTCTAGAATTCTAGGCCCTATTACAAAGTATTCCTGAACACCAGATCCACCACAGAAGATTCTAAGACAGGAGAACAACTGTTGTAGGACAATTACACAGCTGTGTAAACACCAATTCTACCAAGTAGAACTAATTCTAAGATCTTCACAAGAGATGTTATGCCTCCCCAGAAATATCTGGAGCTGTTCATTATGGGAGAACTGTGTGAGGTTCTAGAACTGCTGAATTATCTAGAGAATTACAACTTACAGGACATTGGGAGGATTTTGTGAAGCTGCTACAGGATTCAGGAACTGTAAGGACATTGTATAAGCTTCTGTAAATCTGGGTTCCACAACAGAAGCTTTTAGACCTGCTTTTAGAAGAAGATCTTGATCTGCTGCAGTAGTGATTTAGGTGCTATTGAATGAGATTTAGGAACCATAAGACAAAAATTTCACTTTTTTTAAAATTCATTGGGATCAGATGGGATCATTACTTAATGAGATGTGAGAATTCCAGGTCCATCACATCAAATTCTAGAACTCAAAGTACACCCTAGAAGAGAATAGAAAATAGAGAAAATAAGAGAGCAGGCTTACAAAGCTACAAGATATTCTATTTGCTGTGCAAGGGCTGCAAACACACAACAGGAGAATTTTGAGACCTGTAGTCAGTTCAGATGATCTATTCCATCTTAGGATTTCCAGATCAACCACAGGAAATTTTAGAACTGCTGCAGAATTTTTTAGAGCTCTAGACAGACCAAATTGTAATATACTACATGTTTGTATCATTTTGTAGAATGCAGAGCGACTTCCAAAAAATCCAGATCTCTAGAATTCCTGCAATAGGTTTCAATGAGAGTTCTAAAACAGATTGCGTTGTCAAGCAATTGCATTTACTCGTTATTGTACTTGTTATTGAGCAGAAACCGACACTCAGGGTATTGTTTTCAGACCTTTTTCATTATGTTCCAATAAGAATTGGAGGCAGACCTAGCTTTTGAAAAAAAATGTACTGAGGTGTTGGCTGCGTTTGCTGCACAAGTTCATTAAGTGATCTAGTTTAGGGCATCGAGACTGCAATTCCCAGGAAAGCAAACTCAATCTTGGCTCACAGCACTTCCAATCCCTTCATTTCCAGGCTTCTCTTTGTTACTTGTCAAACAATTACCGCAGCAATTGCTGCTACCTTGCTAGTCAACGCATGTCAATGTAAGATGAATCACAAAATACATAAAAAAAACCTGGTAGTACTCCGAGCAACAGCCCGTGGTCTGTTCATGTGAAAGCATCCGACAGTGAGGAGCGACAGAGCTCTTGAAAATATTGCACTCAAAGCATCCCGTTTACCTATGGATGCCTGCAAAGGTCACATGACTTTCTTATCCCGTCTCCATGACAGCCCATTCCAGTGGAAAATATTAGATCCTTGTTGTTGGGGGCAACACAAATGAAAATAACAGGTTTCCCAAGCGGTGTCACTATCCAGAGTTTTTGTCTGCTGTAAACTCATCAAAGCAGGATACACTAGTTCCTTTATGTCATCTCTAGTTATTTCAGTATAAATAAAACAGCAAATATCAATATTACAAAAACAAAACAAAAAAAAAACAAAGACAAAACTCAACCCACATTCAGCAGGTGGGAGAAACTCCTGCTTCTGAAATATCAAAAATAAAATATCTCTAAAGTTTTTAAGGTTTTTGTGTCTTTTCAGTGGCTATTGTTTATGTAGAACCTCATCCTTTGTGAGTTCGCACAGGATCAGCCAATATCAGACGTTGTCATGTGTGTGTGATGTCGTAACTGACTCAGTTTGTTTTGGGGATGGATTTTAATCGCCGTGCCCTTCGTGTCCGTTTGGTTACTGTTGTGAAGCGGAATTCTTCCAGGGGATCCATTCTTCCTTTGGGGTGTCGCTTCATGAAATGAACTTCCTGTTGTGTCTGCGTGGTCTTGGAGCCTTTCTTGGGTCGACCCTTTCGATTAAAACCCAAGTACCAGCCTTTGTATTTCGCCGAAACCAGTGCCGTATAATTGTTTTCCAAGTATTCCTCAACAAAGACACACTCCTGGTTATTCCCATTGGGCTGAAAACAAATAAACACATTTTAGAAGTGATGCAAAGTGATATGTAACAGCCTGGAGTTGTGTGTTGTCTAATTACAAACTACATTGTTACAGTCACCTCAAAGAGTTTTCTATTAAAGTGGGGCTCTGTGGGTATTTCTGGGGACCTATGGCGGGGTCTTAAAACTTTAAATTTTGTTTGAGGGTCAAGACAATTTTGTCATTGTGACCACTATAGCATATCAAAATTGTGCTCTGCCTTTAACCATCCAGTAAATTTGAATACACAGAGTTTAACACACAAAAGCAGAGCAGTGGGCAGCACATTAGTTGATAATCAGGTTTGGTAACACACTATTTTAATTATTTACGTAATTACAAAACAATTGTTTGTTGTATCCTACTAAGTTTTGGTTTAAACTGAAATAAAAAAAAAAAACAAAACATTTTAAATCTAAATTCTAGTGAAACTTAGATCAGGGGATGTGACAAAATTTGACCTATTAATCATAACAATTAAAAGACATCAATTTAAACAATTGCCTCACAAACGACAGTAATAGATTTTTTTTAATATTGGACAATAGACTCAAGAATCTTTAAAAACACAACACTTACCTTTCCAATAATTTTTCCGTTCTTGTTCATGCAGATATAATATCCACTCTCCTTCCCTTTTATTCGGATACGACTCCCAAACGTCTCTGTCTCCACAACAAGAAGAGCTGTAAACACAAGCAACACTGTTTCTGACTATGTTCCCCACATTAAAGTATTAAAATGTACAATTATATCAATACACTGTATTTTATACCAAAATAGAAACACACACACACATACACACACACACACACACACACACAAACAATGATCAATCTTAATCTATACTCAAAGTCGGAATGAAAGCTGGTATAGATATAAGTATAGATATAAAGATATAAAAATATATATTTTAGCAATGGTACGTGCTAAGTTCTCTTACCTATCACATATGCCGTTTCATATTGAGAGAAAAAAAGACACATTTGCAAGACATTTCTCTTATTTAAAAGAAATGAAACCAAAAAGTGTTACACGTGTGAAATACATTGTGACAGGTGCGAAATCATCACGCAATAAAAGCTAACAATGTCAGTACCAGGACATAGGTTGCGGGTGGCCAGCTCAAACAAAGCATTAAATCTCCACGGGACTAACTCACGCTCGGAAACACTGGAATTTTCTAGACTCAGGGACTGAACATCACTAACCTACAGCACGTTACTCTAGCATACACACAAAGTAATAGCAACTAAATACACGGAACACAGGCTTAAAATACTTGACTAAATTAAAAGTAATCAAGGGGAGGAATGAAATCCAAATTAATCATTAATCAAACAAAAAACATAATGAAAAAGCAGGAAAACAAGGACATGACACGTTCAAAAACCATAAACAAAACCACTAAAACAAAAGCTTTTAATTATTATTGTAGTAGTTGTTGTTGTTGTTTAATAGTATCACCATCATCATCATGATTATTATTATTATTATTATGACTATTATTATTATTATTATCATTATTATTGAATAGTGATAATACAATATTGCCATTACTCCACAATATGCATCCTGTTTTGTTGCGTATTATTAGTGTCACAGCTGTAGTTTGTCTTGCAAAATATGTGCATTTATGCTCCGCACATTTTTCCCATATGGGAACGTTCAGGGAATTTTTTTTAAGAAACCTCCCAATAAAAACACTGACAAGACCAAAGTGTATTTGCATCTTGTGCAATGTCAAGCTCTTTTAGTCTCAGGTCTTACTACCTAAATGCAAAGCATCGCTCAGCTAATGCGGAAAATGTCTATTTGCTACGGTTAGGGATTAATTTAGAGATTGAAATAGATTAATCCTTATTAATTTTACGATTACATGCATACATGTATAAATATGAATATCTGTATTGTGATGAAGAAAATAATTCATAAATAATAAATTAAAAGCTACAATTAATATAAGCAAATAATCTGAGCTATGTTTCGTGGTGAACTATGGCCTAGACATTTTTCATGGTCCACAGACTCAGCCATCAGTTCAATTCATCCAACACACAAAGCCTATTTCTCAACAACTAAAATGAAAGAAAAAAAAGTCCAAGAGAAGAAGCTGTGTACAAGATAACCATAATGTTCACGGGCCCTTCAGCGAACCTCCCCCTCTTTGTGACCACCTTTGTTAAGGGCCCCTGTCTCGGGGGAAACAATCTGCCAAACTCCTCGGAGCAGTTCAGATCCCCGGGGATTGGGTTTCCACTTGCCTTTAGTTCGTGCTCACTCAATCAAAAAGTTAAGATGATCCATTTGTTTAACACAGTGGGCTATTCAAAGGTGCTCACAGCAGAAAGGCTTAGAGAGCAACACCAGAACTGTCCCTTCCACAACAACCCGGGGCAACATGAGAGGAAGCACTAATCCCGACAGGCCACTTCAGATCAAGTGAGGGTGGGAAAAAGCCCACTTCTCCTGTACGAGAAGAGGAACAAAAAAAACAGGCCATAGTGTTGTAGGTTGGTGTTTCCAAATGTTCAGTCTGCAATCTGTGCTTGAGAGGACGTTCTGTCACTGTAGCTTATTAATATTAAAGAGCAGATGTCAGTAGGACACGCTGACCTTCCCCAAACATCTTTAGGGAGGGGATCCTTTTCATCCGATGCAGGACTGAAACTCAAGACATTTTGGAAGTTTCTAGACGAGGTGTGCTAACCAATGAGGCGTGCACAATAGCGCCATCACGAGTGATCAACTGAAACACATCGGGGTGATTTTTCGGGGTGAAGTCTTGATGAAAATCCCCTAATTTTCAGCTGTGAAAATAACAATGTTTCACAATATAATCTGATGATGCGTATAGAAAATGTGACTATACTTGACTATATAAATTTGCTTAAACGAATGCCGCTGGTTCAAAAAAATCATTACTTTGCATGAAGTGATTACATCGATTCATTATTATGTCTACAACAAAATGCATATTAGAAATGATATAAATCCATATAAAAATTATTGTGTTTTTGTGGATATGTGTAGAAATATTTTTATGAATAAGTTAACAATTTTAAACAATCAAGTACAGCTAAATTTTGGTTTAATGAATTGTGTTAATTACACACACACACACACACACGACACAATAATGGCTAATTTTCTAATACTATAGTGTGTGTGTGTGTGTGTGTGTGTGTGTGTTTGTTTATGCGTGTTTGTCATTGTGTGTGTGTGTGTGTGTGTGTGTGTGTGTAGTTGTCAGTGTCATGGAGTTCACAGGTGCCAGGTGTGGAGGTTTAACAGGATGGGCCTCTGCCTGTGCTACACAGAAACACACTCTCAGTCAGTGCTGAATTCAACACACTGCCATTAACACTCAGTACAAAACACAACTAACACAACATAGATTCTAGTCTGTGAAAACAGCAGGGATAAAAAAATCAGCTACAAAAGATGCTAAAAGGCGTCAAATCACAACAAAATGTACATTTGCTTGGCAGAATGACAAGCAAACCGACAACAAGGATGGATGTACAGAAGGACAGACAGATTCATCTAATACTTAAATAATCAAATTATCAGTCAAACTTAAATAATATTTATTGGATGTGAATACAATTTGAACGTTGCCCCTGTGTGTTTGGTTGTGTTAAAGAAAAAATTAATTAAATCTAGAACTAAGTGTTTTAAGTTTAAGTTTTCGCTAATGCTTTTAGAGCATTGTCCACTCATTTGTTGTAGCTTGTTTAGCTATAACGCATAATTTTCTGATGAGCAAGTACAGGTACTATCTCTTTTAAAGCTGACAGGACTTCCTCAGCTGGCTGGATACACTAATAAAGCTGACTAGCTCAGACTGAAGCATCAGAAAGCACAGGAACACTCCCGTACCGTACTTGCCCCCATCGTCTCCATTTGCGTTGATCTTCTTGCCCAGGATCTGCACATGTTTCCCGGTGGTTCGGCTGTAAAGCTGGTATATTCTGACTTGCTTCCGACTCACATCGTCTCTGGTGTGATTTTCGATGTAGAAGCGGAAATCGGCAGAGCTCTGATGAGATTCCTGAAGGCAGAGAAAAATGCTCATGAATTCCTGCTGCTATTGAACTGTGAAATCAAGTTTGAATTTAAGATCTGTCTATTCCTCTCTCACTGTTTGTCTACTGGACTATCTTAACCTAACCAATTATCCACCCATTTGTCTATCTATCTATCTATCTATCTATCTATCTATCTATCTATCTATCTATCTATCTATCTATCTATCTATCTATCTATATATCTATCTATCTATCTATCTAACTGTCTGTCTGTCTGTCTGTCTGTCCGTCCATCTGTCTGTTTATCTATCATCCACCCACCCACACACACACAGACACACACACCTACACACACACACACACACACACACACACACACACACACACACACACACACAAGCATTGCAAGAACAATGTATCTCAGCAAAATAGACTAAATCAACACTGAATAAACTCATGTGTCTCCAAATAAAATATCGGAATACTCTGAGCCTGAAGCTACACAGAGAAGTGAAGTTTTCAGTTTCCACAAGCTAGTCTCCAGCAATTATCCACCTGAAAGATCCAGCTCTGTCATCAAACAAATATCTGCCTCGGGTAAGAATCACGCTCATAAATCACACACCTGTAAGTATGGGAAGTACATACATGTACACAACCCTAACCCGCTGCACACACACTCCCGCTGAGTGCTAACATAATAAAACACAATACAGCTGGCACGGCATCTTCTGTCAATAAGGAGCCATCATTCATTTACACTCACCCCAGGCCTCATACTAAAACCACCTATTCTACTGTTCATCCAGTTCTCTCCTGTCTTCTCCTCTTCTCTTCCCTTCATCCATGAGCGAGGAAAACATGCACCTCCACAAACAGGCCGTGCTCTCCGGCTGAGGCCAGGAGTAATTACCCTGCAATGAGCTTTTATGTGGCTTCTCTCAGGTGCTTAATTACACTCACATTACAGGCTTCCACTCCATGTTATTTTAACCTTGGCTAATTAATGACATTTAGGCAGCACAAAAGGAAATGAGAAAAAAATATTTCTGCAGATTTAAGATTGAGGCCATCTACTCTGGGAAACCCTGATTTTTGGCTTTTCTACAATTTGTAAATTATTTTTATTTACTTTTTATTTTACTCATGTCTGCTTAAATGTGAACATTCT
>SOMO01000030.1:879013-890227 GCA_028128575.1 Paedocypris carbunculus | reverse complement strand
CCAGCAATCCATCTATAAAACAAGAATAATTTTCAATTTGTATGATCATTCGAACCTCTTCACGAACCAACCACTTTCCATCAGTAGTAACACTTCACTACAGCAATGGTCAACGACATGATGAACAAGACTGACAGGTCGATTCAGGGTCATGTCCTGTTGGACTCTGGAGGTGAGAGAGAGAGAGAAATAGAGGGAGAGATGGTGTGGGGGAATCAAAGGCTTGATGTTGCTTTGAGGGTGTGTGCGCATTCCTAATTTGTCCCTCGTCACACGTCGACAGCATGGAAGCGTTTAGAAGCCTCTGGAGTGCAGGACGAGGCGCTGGTGTTGTCGGAGAGGTGTGTGGTGGGTGAGGAGCGTTTGAAGGAGGTGATCTAGTGGTCCGAGGGTCTTAAAGGGTGAGATTGGGGAGGAACGAAGGTGAAGCTGCTTTGGCGGATGAAGTAGATAATTGTTCTGTCAGTGCGACGCAGATCCTGGCTTGCACCGAGAAGGCATTAGCGAGTCTTGCGAGCAGGCAACACAGTATGGCGCTAATGATGATATTTCCCTTCTCGCTCTACGCTCCCTGTCCAACGTCATAAACACTCGCTACAGCTCCCCAGCCACTAGTTGCTAACATGTGTTTTTATTTTCATGACTGCATCAATTTCCACGGCTCAGTGAACTCTGCGCTCCTTAATTATTCCACAGTCATTTTTTGCGGAGTGTTTGCTGCAGAGTTTAATAGATTTTAAAGAGCCATGCTGTCAAAGCTTGTCACAATAGAGTAGATGTTTCAGTCCGGAGAGAGTAATTGGTTGGGGAGCAGCACGGTTCCCCTCCTCCATCCCTAGTTTCTTTGGCACATCCTACTGGACCGACGGACTAATGACATCTCGGATTGCATGGATTCTTCTGCTGGGAAGACTAGGAGAAGGTGAGTTGGCAGTGGATCACATGATGTCAATGAAGGTGGACTAACGACAGTAGTGGATGTCCAACACACACACATACGTGCGCGCACGCTCACACAAACACACACACAGTTTTCAAGCATGTAGCAATATTTTGAGTCACTTGTATAAGCACTTTGGGAATTGTAGTTCCATCTCTTAAGACTACAATTCCTAGATTCCCCTGTTGTCCCCACAGGGATGGTAGGAATTTTGGCTGCAGAATTGTTATTGTGCATTGATCTGTTCTTTTTCTTTCTATAAAGTTACCTTTGTGAATACTGTCTGGTACAAAACAGTGTCTCACCCAATGCAAGATGCCCCTTAATGAACAGCTGATCTTCTCGCTGCTGTTAGGCTCAACAATTACCTTTACACAAAAATTAATGTTTCTGTTATATTTCACTTATACTTTAACAATAACGTTTATCCAAAGCGACTAACATGTCATTACAATATGTACAAATCAAGTTTCAAACACCAGTGCTCCACTGACTAGCTACTAGGAAAGCTGTAGCTTTTTTTTCTCCTATTTATGATTCATCATAAATCTAGCAACCTCTTATGAAACATCACCGCCTGCACGGTGGAGCATTTCAAAGTTTTCCCTGTTCTTCCAAGCAAGACAATTTTTCTTGTGATATCTTGTCTTTTTTATTAATTCCCTCGCTAGGATTTAGAGTAATAGGTTCATCTTTAATTGTTTGTTTTTTTGAGCATTGATTTTTGTTTATCATCTGTGATGTAAAAGGGAATCAATAGTCAACTGAAAATTTTGCAAGTGCACACACACACAAATGCACACCATCTTTCTAGACATTGAAAAAAAATGGTATAAAAACATTCCTTCTCCAATTACAGTAAACATCAATTTCGCTTCCAGGCCGGGTCACGTAAGGGCACTTCAACATCTAAGAACAGAGGGGAGCTTTGTTCTGAGAAGCAGACGAGTGTGGAACAAGCTGAATCAGTTTGAGATGAAGCTGTCTCAGGTGTCTTTGCTGTTACACCATCTCGCTGTCATGCAGGAACAGATTAGCAGACGTCCATGAGGAGTGTGCAGCCGCTGTATCCAGCCCACCAGCTAGCTGAAACCAGCTTGAACTCAATGGACCAGTCGAGCCTCCCCTCCGGAGCACTTTATGGGCTGGTCTGATCCATTCCCCTGTCTAACACCTCCTTAGTGCCTGCACTTCCTTTGTTCTGTCAATACACAAACAACCATTCACATATGGCCACTCTGTAATCAGTGAAATACTAGCCTGTGGGCACACAAAAAGGGAGGGAGAAATAGAGAGAGAGTGAGAGAAGGGTGAATGAGAGAGAGAGAGAGAGACAGACACAAGGAAAGATGGAGAAATACTGTATAGTCAAAAGGAGGGACAATGGCAGAGAGATAGAGGAGTGGCAAAAAGCATAAGAAAGGGAAATTAAAGAAGAATTTGGGGTGAGAGAAATAGGTGTGCTGTAAATTATCAAGATAAAAATATACACACGTAACAGAACATTGGATACAATGAAAGTAGTAGTTTGAAACATTTGGTTCATAATACATGACAGTTTTTAATCCACATGGTCTTGTTTTGATAAGCTATAAATTAGTGTTGCGTGAGCAGTTGTAAAGTTGTCACACACAGTAACCCTTGTAATTGTAACCCTAAAGTTCCATCTTGACAGTCCTTCAGAGTTGTAAGGCCCAGACAGAGGCCCCCACTTTTGTACAAATACCATTTGACACCCTACTGTGATTTAAACATCAGACACATTCATTTGTTTCTCATATCTCTTTATTATTGCAAATAAAAAATTGAAAACAAAGCATACACAAGAATATGTGTGAAAGTGTTTGACGTGTGTGCAATTGTAACACATGCATCACTAAGAGATTCTCCAGCCACAGCTGTTAATCAATAGACATCAATACACATCAATAAAACCAGATCAAAGACGCCCAAAAGAACAAACAAGAACGAATGTCAAGAACGAACAAGAATGAATGGGAAAAGGTTGTAAAGCCATCTGTAGTTTTGTGACCTCAGTGAACCACCGTGAGATTCATTATCCAGAAAACTCGGAACAGTGTTGGATCTTCCGGTACACTTAAACCAGCCCATGAGCAGCCACAACCCCACCAAGACCCCACAACTTCCAAAGAACTACAGGCCTTAGTTTAGGTCGGTGTTCTTGAGTCTACCATAGGAGCCTTGGAAATAATGGCCTGAGCAGAGTTTAAGATGTAAAGCGCTGCTGAGCAAAAAGAACATAAAGGCTCGTTTAATTTTTGCCAGAAAACATATTGGTGATCCACAAGACTTTTGGCAAAAAACAGCATCGATGAGACAAAAAACTGACTTTCTGGAAGATGTGTCACATCACATCTGGTAAAAAAGTAACACCGCATTTCAAAAGAACATCACAGCAACAGTAAAACACAGGAGTGGGATGTTCAGGGGCTGTTATTCTAATCCATGACCAGAAAGACTTTCTGTGATAAATGGAACCATTAATTCTGCTAAAACATGTCCAGCCATTGTATTAAATAACACCAGCAAGTCCGTGTCTGAATAAAAACAAGATGAAGACTTTGGAGTGGCCAAGTCAAATCTCTGACCTCAATCCTATTGAGATTTTAAAAGGCCAGTTCATACCGGAAAATACTCCAGGTTGGGTGAATTACAACAATTCTGCAAAAATGAATGGAACAAAATGCATCCACGGATCTAGCTGCTTGTAAGAGCTTCATGATTGTAGACTTACGCTAATAAAAAGGCCTTTTTGGCAGTATTCCATAAAGCATTTCATATACAGTACAGTATATTATTTACAACAAGACTTCTAACTTATTTACTGTGCGAGACAGCGGGGGTCCTTTACTGTACATACACAACTGAAAAATAAACAAAATGCTACCAAGAAACAGTAAATTGCAGTCTAAAATGTATCTAGTGGTCAAATTCACAGCATAGCATATGGACTACATTTCCCACAATCCACCTCATTCTCTTAACATCGGTCATGATCATCACAAAGCCTGTGCCTTTTTCATTTCTCAGAAAAGATTTTTGGTTTCTTTTTTTCCAGAGCGAAATTTTGCATTGTTTTCTTTTCTCTAACCAAATACATTAAATGAATTAATCAGAAAATAAATCTGATAAAAACAAAATGTATATATATAAAAATAGACGCATAAGACACATTTCTATTCCAGCTATTTCAGTTCAGAATTGTTGCTTTCAGCTCCACGGCTTAGAATAGATGTTATAAGAATGGATGGAGGCCGTCACATTAGAAGACGCCTGTATATCAAGCGGCCTGTCACACAACATTTAGTCACAAATGACTTCAATTCATCCCGATAATGGTCTGCAACTCAGCTAGGAGAACAGATTTCAACCATGTTCCATTGTTTCGCGAGCAGACAGGTGATCTGCCTTTAAAGCACCAAAAAGGAGCACATATTCCACTCAGGAGATGTTGGGGAGGATAATAACACTTTTTCAGCATTGCATGACACTGAAACACTTGCCCCCTGGGTGCCACGGCTTGGGCTGCTCACTGCTCCGGGTTTGTTTGTGTTCACTTCACTGTGTGTATGTACACTTTCACTTAAATGTGTTAATTGCAGAGCACACATTTCGATATGGTTGTTAAACTAACACAATAAAAAAAAAATTGGTATTTTGTTTTGTATGCATGTTTTTGTCCCCATATATTTATGCACACACAGACACACACGTATACACCGTATATGTGTGTGTATTATAGACAAAAGAGCAACATTTACTTTGCAATAAAAGCTTACATTTGCTGGTTTACTATAATAAACCATTCACCTTTGATCAAGAATGTGAACATCACATTCAATTAGTAAAATGCTTAGTAGTTTTATTTTATTTTTTGCAACTTTTTTTGCGATACAATATTTCTCAGTTATTGTATTAAAAGATAAAAGATGGACAAGTGGACATTCATACAAAGTCAGAGTGATGACTGGACAGCTTATTTACACTTCAGCTAATAAATTCAAGCACCATGATGTATATCACAACTATAACAAAACAAAATTACCATAAAGTTGACATCAAAACAATAACAGAAAACACAAATGATGAAAAGCTCAGGTGCAATGGGTGGCGTGAGAAAATTTGCAGTTTTTTGTGAACCCATGATTCAAATCACTTAACAAGTGTAACCACAGAGAAACCACAAAGTAACCACACAGTTTCTAGAAACCACTGCAAACTATTTCTCATCCGACCCATGTGTGCTCTGTCCTTACAGCTGAGGCCTCTGGGTTAAAAAAAAACCTGCCAGCCAAGGAGAAAGTGCAATTTCACTTTAGAAGTGAAGTGCAAGGAATTCACAGAAGCAGGAAGTGCAAGCTTGGACGGCTATCTCACTTGCTTATGTAAATTACATCATGATTCAAGACTATCAATTGATTCAAGTCAGACTGTTAGTGCAAAAGCTGAGGGATGCTAGAAGGAAACTTACTTGAAGTATGTACATATACAGTTACAAGTTATAGAGTTGACGTATTATATACAATTAAGACTCAGTCTTTTGGAGAAAAATAGTAATAGGAAGATTCAGAGAAACAGAGTAGAAAGCAATTGGAAGATGTAGAAATAATAAGATAAACAAAAAAATAGATTGCAATGAAAGGGAAGAGTGAGATGTAAAAAGACTAGGTGAGAGGAAGAAAGACAGACTGAGACAAAAAGAGGAAGGGATGGTGTGTAGTTTTACTTTTATTTAGTTAGTTATGAGGTTTTTTTTTTTTTTTCTTTTTAAGGAAAAAGGCAATATGTCTTATAAGCAATGACATAAAATATAACATCTGGAGATTGCTGAACTATGTAGATTGTTGCAAAATCACTAGCAAAATCCAAACATTTTTTAAGAATTTTATTAAAAAAAAAAAATGTTATGGGGACACACACACACACAAATGAGACAATGGAGGGATATTTTGCACTAGAAAAACAAAAACAAAGCCTGAATAAAAAAGGATTTTATGAATCTGGAAAAACACAGAAATAGCCTTTCTCTCTCGTTTGGTCAAAGCAGATTCAAAACAGAGCAACCCACATTCACCTGAAATTCACCAATCACTGCCAAACTGATGACAGCAGAAAATGAAGCAACGTCAAACATTTAATCAGCCTTGATCCGACGGGATTTTGCCCAGAGGAATTCTGCTCGACATGCCAAGCTTTTGCTCTTCTACAGTCATGGCTTACAAATCTGTAGTCAATTTCAGAACTTACCTGGGTGAAGTGAGCACAAATAAAACGCAAAAAGCTGAAAATGTTGTTTTGTTCGGTCATAAGAATATCGCTCTAGTCTGTCAGTCTTTCAGATATTTTTTTGCATTTTTGAACATACAGTTATCCAAAAAACCTGCCAAGAGAAAAAGAGGAGGATTTGTCACTGGCCTCTACGTTTAGTGATGTCACTTCCTGTGATGGTTTGTCAGAAGGGCAAACACAGGTGACATGGTGCTTCCTCAATTAAATCAGGCAATAATCAAAATCCATTTAATCATTAAGGCAGTATTGCCACCAGGTGGTGACATCATGAAGAACAACAAAAAAAAGAGAGACAGAGAATTTTAATTGAGGATAAAAAATTTACACAACTCCTATGTTATGGAAGGGAATCTTGTTCTCAGTTAAAAAATGTCCATGATTCACTAAAAAGTTAATGTTTCGAAAACCAAAAACGAGACTGTCTCTCAAATCCGGTCCAGCTTGGGTTTTCCAAAGTAAAAAACAGCAGAAAAGGATTTTAATTGAGAATTCCTGAAGCTATAATAGATTCACAGAAATACCATTCACAGACAAAATGTTCTTACAGTATTTATTTCAAGGGTCAACCAAAGATGGACCATCTCCATTACCACACAGGAGAAGCATTTAAAACAAACAGGTAGTCAAATTAACGTTGCTTCAAGCTTCCATTTTCATGGATTTTATCAAAAAGGCGAACAGTTACTTCCACTGTATCAAAATTACTTGCAAACTGAACATAAAAATCAATCAATCAACCAAGTGGCTTTTATAATTCAAATACAAAGAAAATTCCAAAGTTTAAAAGAGGCAGAGAACAAGCTACTGTTTAACTAACAACTAAAATTGTAAGACAAAAAAACAAAACAGTCTAGTGCAAAATAACGGTCTGAATCAAACAGCAATCATTTTCTTACTCATGTAAAGTTCAGATCATCATTTTTACACACATGCTCCCTTGGGTCATCAAAATAAAGGCCGGATCCCTGAAGAATAATCCGTATGACATGAGCAATTCAACACAAAGAGAGAAAACCCACATTTCTAGCTGCCATCTTCTCAAACCTCCAAGCAATGACGAAGCGATAAGTACGTAATACAGTGAACGGATACTCTGCTTCTCAAATCGAATTAAAAAAAAAAAAAAAAAAAAAAAAGAATCCCACCAAAGCAACTTAAAAAAAGCCTTTTTTCAATTTTCCTTTTTATAAAAAAAATTGACTAAAAGTAATATTTTTTTTTGTTTTAAACTAAAGGCTAATCTAGACTTTTTCTTTTCTGAATTGAAGTCTCTTTTAGTTTATTTTATTTTCTTATGTCAATCTATCATTTTGTTACAATTTTACAATTGTTTTTAACAAAAAGACATAAAGAGTCAAAGGCTTTGACATTTGGCTAATGTGACTCATTATTTGGATTTTAACATAAAACATAATCTTTTTTGCCTTTAAGAAGCACATCAGAATTCTTGCTCAACAATAAACAGAACAAAAAACTAAATCTAAAACCATGACATCTCTTTTGCTGGGGCATTCTGTACGCCATCCTTCTCTGGAGCGAGAGAGAGAAGATCGGAGTCAAGATGAGCGGGCGGAGAGAAAGGAAGAGGCCGTGACTGAATCACAGTTACTGGCAAACCTCAGACCTCTGCTGCAGCGGGACGGGGAACACAGAGCAGCCATCACTTCTTCAGTGACTGGACGAAGCTCCACAGGTCTTTGATCACCTGCAAGACAATACACAGCAAATGAGAGAGAGACAAACAATTGAAAAGAGAGAATAAGACAGAGGGCAGGGAGGAAAATAGAGAAATAAACAAAAAAACACAAGTAAAAAGAGTGAGAAGATAAAAACAGATTAAGAAGGAGAGTAAAAGAACATGTAAGAGATGATTAAAGAAAGAGTAAAAAGACAAAAAAAAAAAAAACGAAGGAAAAATATAGATATAAAAAGATAGAGGAAAAGGTCGGCCCGGCAGAGATAATTAGAGATAAACCGTAAGACAGAGTAAGAATCAAAGAAGAACAATTGAAAAGAGAAAGAGAGAGGACAAAAGAAAAGAAAACATGAGAGATGGGATTGAGAAATAGATAGAATTAGATAAAGATAAAAAACTAGTGAGATGGAAAAAGAAAAATAGATTAAGAGAGAGTGAAAGCAAATGTGAGATGATTAAAGAGAGTAAAAAGACAAAAAGAGCAAATAAGAGAGCGAGTAAAACAGACCAAACAGAAAGTGAGAGCAAGACAAAAGATTGAAGAGGATGGGATAGAGAGACATGGAGAAACAGAACAATGAAAGAGAGAAAAGAAGAAAAAAAAAAAAGAGCAAAATCAGTTGGTGTAACAGAAGCAAAGTTTCTCTTCTGCAGTCTGAGTAACAACAGTTTGGAGTGTCTAAGACAAGTCTCACAAACTCGTTCATACGCGACCGTGCCGATAAACAATTTGCTGCAACCCCTTTATGTAACACACATCTGCCTTTCAAGGGTCAATGGCGATCATGAATTTTCTTCTTTTCTTTGGGAAAATTTACCATTTTGAAGTAAAATGCTAATAAATTTAAAAGTATGAGAGAACAGGAGAGAAAGAGTGATGAGTTGATTTGATGCAAATTGTCTGAGCATCTTAATAATGAACCATTAAACAACAACTAAAACTTGTCCAATCGCAAATAAAGTCTTTTATCCATATGAGTGGACTGACTGTTGTGAACATAGGCGTTTTATGAAGAACAAGACACTCACTTGTTTATCCGAGATCTTGAAGGCGCTTTTTGCATAGTTCTCAAACTTCTGTGGGTTTTTTGGAAGCGGCTTCCCCTGTTCAGAGAAAGAAGATATTTTTGCAGAAACCAAGCGGCTCATCACTCGTGTGTCTGTGCGGAGTGTTGAGATCATGCTGATTTCCAGCCAGCGCTATGCTGATGTGAAGAGCAGGTCATTGGGTGTTGGACGCACTTCAGTCGAATCACATCTTATGTGGCCTTTACAGTAACTCTTGTTTCACTTATCTACAACGGAGTGAACAAAATCACACGCACACAAATCATCACATCCGCTCAACACGATCTGTTGCTATAGAAGTCCAGTTTGAAGTTAGACGTGACGGAATCATCATTGTGTCTCTACAGTGCTTATGTTTAAGCAATAGCTTGTTCCCGTTCCAAATGAAACTAAAAGTATATGTATTTATATGTACAGTTGAAGACAAGATTATTGCTCCAGATGAATTTTCCAAGATTTTCTTTCATGTGATAACAGCCCTTAACAGTTCTCCACAGGTTTAAAGCATGTCTCCTACAACATTAGCAGTTCTCACAAGCCCCATTAGATTTGTCAGTCTGCTGGCTGATGCTCTGGACATTTGTGTGCCCCAGAATTTCTATTAGATTCACGTCTGGGGCTGTGTGTAGGCATTTCTATCGTGAGTCATCTCAAATTAACCACCAATTTAACCACCAACATTCAGTAGCTACCAGACCAACAGAGAGTTGTATGAAAAGTTAAATGTTCAGATAAAGATGGAAAATTGGTACCTCCTTGGCCACTGACTCTAGTCGGTTTTTGATCTCCGTCACAGAAAGATTGATGGGTGATTTTCCAGAAGGTCCTGGTGCCGATTTGCCTTTAACCTTTTGTGGCAACTGTGATAAAAAGAGAGGGGAGGGGGGGCAAAAAAACCTATATTATTACAATGTTACTTACAAATCTTTTTAATAAATGCATCTGCATCTGAAATCAAATCCGAATCTGAAATCGAAATGCACCTGAAATGACAAATTCCGTGATGTACAAATCATCCATTCAGGGAGAAAGAGAGAGCTGCTGGTTGGGCCAAGGGTAGGAATTAAATAGTTTTTCAGTGACACAATCAGCATTTCCCGACACTTCCTGGCTCAAAAGCTGATTGACAGTTTAAAGACACCATTGCACTGGGTGCTAAACATTTTTATTAGTGGTGTTTGTGCCTAAACGAAAGAATCAAATGTGCACATGTCTCTGTACTGTCTACGACTCATGAAAGCTGCGGTAGTGCTGACACTCTGTCCTTCAGACTGATGTAAACACACAGTGGCCTGTCCGTGCACGCAGCCCAGCCAGGAATCCTCTCTGATTGCAGGGTTACACTGATGGACTCGGCCTTGTTTTTCACAGCAAGTGAAAAAAATATACACAGATGAAAAAGAAGCTGTGTGAAAAATTTGGCCTTAAATCAACTAAAAACCGGGACCATCTTGAAGGAGATGTCTAGTTATTGACCCCTCGTAATGAGGTCTGTAAACTATTCTGAGATACAGAGATGCTAGTTCTGCAGATGAAAAGGAGTTAGAAATGTATTGCAAAACATTCACTGGAATCAATTTAATACACAGACTAACACTTCTACAAAGAAGTTGACTGAAATAGCAGTACAAGTATAATCTCCGCTAAACTGCAAACTGTTCAATAATATAGGTGAAATTAGTTTGTTGGATGAATATCAATCTTACTACAAAAAACATTTTTTACAAAATTTCCCAAAATAAATCTCTCAAATAGTAAGTGTTAGTGACATTGAGGAGAATGATGTTCAATTAACAAAGGGGTGAAATTAGCCTTTTATTGTTGTGAACATAAACATGGTGAGCAGGTAAAGACTTGGCCTGGCAGGACATGTCTACGATTAAAGCTAGAGTTGGCACCTAGAGTTATAACATCAGTCACTGATATTAAAAAATTTTCTACGTTTGAGACGTCCGTCCATTAAAAAGTACAAAATAAAGAGAGAAAGAAATATTTTATGAAAAGTATAGAAACCATATAGAGTCTATGAAACATTTAGCAAATGTTTTGCCTCTAAAAAGTGACAAAGTGCTTTTAGTTTTGAGTTGCGTAGTTTTAGAGGCAAATGCCCATTTTTGCTTATAATAGTAACTTTGTCCAGAATAATGTTCAACTACTGCGAGCTCAACTGCCTAATAATATGAATTACAGAGCATGTAAT
>SOMO01000030.1:863407-878995 GCA_028128575.1 Paedocypris carbunculus | reverse complement strand
TGTGTGTGTGTGTGTGTGTGTGTGTGTGTGTTAGGACAGCTGTAGAGTTAAGACAGCTGACAGACAGAGAGTACGGAGCTTTTTAATCTACGCCAGACAATGATTACAGATGCCAGGGAACGACACTTAATCATTACTGCTCAAGCAACTGATGTAATCAGCTGTCCTCAGCGCAGACAAACACACGCAGGCGAGAGCTGAACCCTCGCATGTCCTCGCTTACCTTTACAGGACATGTCTGACACAGTTTCACTGCACTCAGAGAACCCAAATCATTCCATCACCAAGGAAACTCAGTTCTAAAGAGTGGACCAACCGGCAGCATCAGCACCACTGACCAGCAGCAAAGTGACCATTACAGAAGGAAAAATCTAAAGTAACACTACAAAGCAACACACAAATACGATAATGGACGGAGAACTGCGGAAAACTCACATTCTGAACTACGGAAAACTCACATTTCTTCCTAAAGCAGCAATAAATCTAAAGAACCAGCCAATCAGATCAATGATGTCCGTTTTGATTCAATTTTGGAATCAGCTTTGATTCTTCTGCTACAAAACTGAATTCCTTACAAACATAACTAATATTAATGCATACAAATAAAAAAAAAAAGATAAAAAAATGCATACATTTTATTACATCTATAATATTCTACTATCCACAATGTATTAACAAAAAGTCTGATTTATAGCTATTCGCACAAAGTTTTTGAAATGTTTTGTTTACATAGGGGGCAAGCCAGGACAGCATGATACAGTAAAAAAAAAATTTCTAATCAATTTAGAAACAAAAACCAGTAATAAACTCTTCGACATAAAAAAAATGTATTAAAAAAATTTTTTTTTCATTTTTGTAGTGAAATGTAAAAACACCAAGTAGTGTTTGACACAAGCAGTTTTTTTAAACTGTATTTACAGGAACGCAGTTCATGCTGACATGATCTGCTAAAATAAAAAGAATAGAACATTTAAAATAGAGAATAAAAAATCTAAATAAATCTAGCTGCCTGTCTCAGACAATGTGTTTGAAGCGGAATTGATTCTTTACACAAATCATACCTTAGTGTTCAAATCAATTTACAATACTTCTCAAACACCAAGATCACTAGGACCTGAATCAAAATCAGTTTATGTGACAGACAAACCTGCCATGTTTATTAACCTCTCAACAGATATTCAGTATTTTTATAAAAAAAAAAAAAAAGACTTGCATTTCAGAGCATCCTCAAAATCCGGCTTGGGTTTATTTTCAGTGTGGGGAAGCACTGTATTCTGTGCAAAGCTTTCTACACGGTCAAACATAATTGAATGACTGAAAGATTCCTGAAGCTCTCTGTTAGTAAATATAAAGAGAGTGTGAACTCCAGGACTTTAATGACAGAGCACAGGGTTTCCGCTCTCCTCATGGCCTGCAGGGAAGCCCAACGCCAAGCCCTAATGACTCCTAATGGCGGAGGGGTGTCCACCGGAAACAAAGGTGTGGAGAGGGATGTGCATGGAGCAGACAACAAAAAAAAGTGTAGTTTTGTAAAGACAAGATGGACGTCTGATTGAGTGTCTAATCTCGTCAGGTGATAATAGCCACTGTGACACATCAGAACACGGCCATTATGGAATTAGCCAGATGCGCGCACACATGCACGCCGACCCCTGGGTGTTTCTAACAGTGGATAATTAGCACTCCCCATGACAGGCATCTAAGACGGTAATAACACTTTTGTTTACACGTTGTTAGGTCAAGGAAACAGCGAACAGGAGCGATAATAAACTCGTTTAAATGCCATCAAGGTGTTTGAGGGCCAAAGGTGGTCTCAGCTTAAATGACAAAAATCAAAGGTCAACTGAAGAGGGTTTAATCTAGCCCTGAGGAGGTAGGTCCGACGAGGTCAGAGGCCAGGTAAATGTATAAAGTGGTGAAAGTCGAGGGCTTCTTTGATGGCAAAATTGTTGGAAAAAACAAACAAAAAAAAGCTTTCTGTCCACCAGATGAATAAGTGACAGAGTTACCAATAACAAAACCAAAAAAATATAACGCTTGACTAATAATATGTAAATTATTATGTGCTACTAATTGTTGTTCTTACTCTCTCAGGTAAAACAATGTAAACAATAAGTTTGTGGGTGAGTGTGTGCAATATATTAAAAAATGTATCACAAAATAATTCTATAAAATAACTTGTACTGTATTGGTAACTTTTTTAACCAATACCAGTAGCCAACCATTATATTTAAATCAACTAATATTACAAAAAAGCAGATTTGCTTTCCAACGTTTAACCCCTCTTTGTTTAAAATGAGAATTGATTCGTTTAAAATGAGAATAGAAATAGTAACATTGTTTGTATTTGTGTGCACACATCAAAAGCACACAACACTTTTCATATGATTTTGCAAGGAAATCAGCTCAACAATTATCCAAAATTCAATGACATCCTTAAAAAAGACAAAAGAAAAAAACAAAACAAAAGAATACAGGAATGAGAGAGAACGAGAAGGAGACAGACAGACATGAAACAATATTCGATCTATCTGCGCTCACAGTGTGATAGTTGTTTGTCTGCTTGGCCTGCAAAGAATCCCAATTCTTGTCTCATTCTGAATTGAGCGACGCAATTACGCTGAAAAAAACATCAAAGCCCATTCAAACCCACACAACTGCGTGTGCACCAGGCGCAGGAAAAACATGTGATTACAAGCGAGTCTGGAGAACGTATTTCAGATTCCCATCATCAGTGACCCCGCCAACAGGCTGCGGCTTTGAGAGTAGTTTGTTGTTTTAAACCGCACCACAAATGGCACTTCAAATTGGAGGTTTTGGGACTGATGCCACCAGCAGTTAGAGTTCAGCGCAGCCTTATGGAGGGGAAAATATGATGACCTGAACCAAGACCTTTGATTGTCAAGATGTTTTCTCTAATATGGCTGATTATTAAAAGTCTATTAAGTGCATTCACTCCATAAAAAGACATAAGAGAGGCTTTGGAATCCTGCTGTCCTCAACGGGCTGGTTTGGGGTATTTTGCAGCTGGAGTTTTGATCGCTGTCGTACCCGTTTATCTGCAGGGGGCTAGGCTAATACGAACGTTGCTCTTAACTATGTTGGCTCATCGTAAACAAAAACAGGCCGTCTCGTTACCCAGCAGTTTTCTCAGTAAGATTGCCACATCGTCTGTGTAGGCAAACTCCACCTGGCCGGCAAAGAAATACCACTGAGTTATCAGGTGGTCCAGTGGTAGGGGACATGGACTTGTGTCTGAGAGGTTGCAGGTTAGAATCCCCCTCCAGCAACCAGGTGTCCTTGGGCAAGACACTTGCCCCCCGGCCGCCACGGCTTAGGCTGCCTACTGCACCGGGTTTGTGTGTATTCACTTCATTCCGTGTATGTGCACTTTGGCTGGGTTAAATGCAGAGCACAAATTTCGATATGGTCCCTAGTGGCCATATAGACAATCACACTCACTTTCTTTCTACTTTTTCTTTCTTGGTTTCCCGTGGCTTTGATTGCCACAGTTCGACAATTTGAGGACTAAAACCAAGTCACTGGTACTCAAACATGACTGTTAGTTACCTAAAGCAAGCTTCGTCGTGATATTAAAATGCTCTTGGTTTTGCTCCTGAAAAGCCAAAAAGAAAAACCAAATAAATTTGTAAAAAAAAAAAAAAAACTCACCTGATTTTGAGTTTTTCCTGAAGTCCCTTCTATTTTGTCAGTAGAACTGTTTTGCTTCTTTGAGATTGTTTTCTCTGGGGACTAAGGAAAGCTCAGGTCACAATCTCAGCCGAAACCGGAAGGTACAGTACGTATATACATAGCATGAGAGTAAGAAACACCCGTGACCTCTCATACTCAATTATTATGGCTTTGCACTTCAATAAATTGGTTTTATTTCTGATTATATTTTTTTGTTTCCGGCATTGTGAGACAAGTAGAACGAAAAACAATTTCTGGATCCTGTAAGGCCCAAGATCTGAGATCTGATCTGACATTCAGATTAGTTGAACAATGAAATACACTCAAAGCCTAAATTGTGTGAATTGTGTGTTTATCTCAAGCAAATGCTGACCCCTGCTGGTCACTTTTTTCAGAAGAGCAAAAAAATGTTAGTGGACATGGAGACTGGATTAAAAACTAACCTTGTGAACCTTTTTGAGAGGGCTCTTTCTGGCGTTCTTCTCTTCTTTATCATCCCTTAAAGACAGGAATAGATGCATCTAGGTGAAGCCAAAACACAAATAAAATCTATTTAATGGAAAAGAAAGTCCAGCACTTACTCTTCATCACTATCATCTTCGTCCTCTTCCTCTTCCTCATCATCATCATCCTCCTCACTGTCATCATCTGAGTCTTCTTCAGAGTCCAGCTTTAGCTTTTTCTTAAGAAGAAACAGAACCAAATTTAAAAGAAACAAGAGGAAACAAGGGTGGTGATGTAAAATTTCATATATTTCATAAATTGTTTGATTATTTAACAAAGAAGGAAAACAAACCCCTTGTGGGACAATTCCCAAGGTTGTGCTGGACGGTCTCTTCACTGGTGAAGAGTTGTTCTCCTCTTCTTCCTCTTTCACACCTTAAATAAACCAAACAGTAACAACTTCAAGAGCTTGTCAAGACAGGTTCTAAATGACAAAATCAATCCACCAAGCATTTAAAAGTGTGTGTGGCTGAGACTGAACAGTGTGTGCACACATATGGAAAGAATCACACACGTGAAGCTGGTGCTGGTTATTTCATTTTCAGAATGCTGAACCTTCACAGTCACAGGCAGATTGTTTCCAAGGTTTTGTAGCAGATGCGGAGAACTATCAAGCACAATCATGGCCGTATGTTAAAGATACTTACTGACAAAATGCTGACCGCTGATGTAGACCGGACCCCCTCCTGACTGCAGGCGAAAGGACACGGGTGGTGTGACCTCAAAACCTCCCAGACTCAGCTAAAACACAAATCCACCCCAACGTTCAGTCATAAACCTACTCTTTCCACTGCACATCACTCATTACAGGTTTTTTTTTGAGTCTGTTAGACAGCATAACAGTTCTACATTGAAACAGATTCCTGTCAACCCTCTGATGCTGCTAACTATGAAACTACAATGCCTATTCATATGTGACTGGGGTCAAACTATGTGCAACTCTTTGGAAAATACAAAACACAAGACTTGATATCACAACTGAAACATGATATTCTTGAGCCGTTTATCATTATAATGGGCGGAGTCAGAGCTGTCTGAGAGCCTCACAGCATCTCCATAGCAGCAGGATTTTGCCAGGAAGGCTGTTATTGCAATAACACTCTCTGTCCCTACATGTGTAATATACTATGCTTGCGCTGCTGTTTATGGGTTTTTTGACTAAATTAACTAGGCTTCATTCACTGTTTAACTTGTAGTGTATAGTTTTTGTTTACTGATGTATTTGTACAATATAGAGACATTATAAATTAGGAATATTCCAATCCAACTGGAAGTAATAAGATTTAAAAATTGAGCATTGCCTGAAAGAGCTTAATTTCAGTTGCGCTGAACATTCCACCAAACGCTGGTGACATAAGCAAGAGAAGGGCTGCAAGTTGGTGTCCTAATGCATTGATTCTGCAGTGTGGAAATATGGCAATGTAGTTTAAAGAAAACTGTAACGGAAATGCTGATGAATTCATTAGAATTGATAGAGCTACCCTAAAAGGGAGCGGGACCAATTGTAGGCGCTAAAGGAAAAAAGGACCACATGCAATTGTAATCTGATACTTTGTACAATGAATTAGACTTAAACATTCCATTTTCAAAATTGTCTAATGATGTAAACGTGAGTGTGATAGTTTGTGTGTTATACTAATCAAGGACTAGACTTTTCATTTATAAAATGATCTTCAATGCACATTAACACTTACTGAAGGCAGAACAGACGGTTTTAACACAGCAAGAGTTATTTTAGTTGTTTTGCCTTCGTATGTCAATCCCTCCATTTCCACTGTGTGGAATTTATCCTCTGCCTCGACCCCCAAACATACCTGACAACAGAATGCAAAACAGAAAAGATCCATAAACAAAATAGTGAATAAGTAAAACAAACAGAAAAATAGCAGTGATTCAACACAACTTGGTAAACAAGTGGTAAATGACTTGAAACATAAATCATTTTTAAATCTTATATTGACCATATTACAAAATAAATCATGAAATAAAAACTTTTAATCTTTAGCACAACAAATTAAATTTAACTTGTACGTCATATTTACTAAAACTTTAAACCACTAAAATACTCTATCTAGATTGTAAGTCTGATATCATAGAAAGCAAACAAAGTTGTGTATTAGAATTGCATTAGATAAATGTGTCTACCATATTGCCTGTACCAATGAGACAGTTAAAACTGTGAAAAGCGCCTTACAAATGCTCAGAACTTGAACTTGTACACAAAAAGCCATGTAAATCAATCCATTTAATCCATGTTAGCGATGTAATCAGCTAATGTCTTAAGGGAACACTACAATTTATCCATTCATGAAATTACTGGTTTTGTGACATTTTGACCGGAAATGTAAAATTTCTCTCACCGATTTGAGTGATAATTGATGCTCAGCCTCATCATCGTCATCCAGCTCTACTCTGTGTTCTTTCTTGTCCGCTTTCAATGAACACCCTGCAAAAACAATATTTCAAATAATATTTCTTAATATTTTTAAATTCTTAAAAAGCGATCTCTTCACACAGTGTTTGTCTTTAGAGTGCATTCCTATAAATCGGATAAAAGCAAACTAAAATATTTACATTTAAGCCCTCAATGTGATAAAATGATTTGTGCCGCCAAGTACACAAATTTGCTTCGAGGAAGATTATGTATATATTACATGTTATTACAGATAAAATTATGTTGCACTTTAAACAAAGAGATGTATGAAGCTGGAAAAACTAGCCAGTGCTACTTTAATGTTTACAAATACTGAAACGGAAGTCAGAACACTCTTTATTGTTGCACATTAATGTTACTGCAAAAAGAAGATGGGTTTGTTTTTTCGCTCACCAAACAAATACATCTGAGGTCGACTGTGGTCTTTAACGTTATCCTCCATTTTTACGCAAGACGTTTCTACTAATCGGACTTCCGGAACGAAGATTGACAGCTGAGTGGACGAATGAAATTATTAGTGGGAGGGATTTCAGAAGCGTTCACTAGTGGATGATTCTGTCTTGCCATCAGTAACCAATCTTGACGCTAGGTGACGCCATTTAATCACTTTCGTACACGCACAACCGCCAAACTACAGATTAAATTGGACAGATTTGTTGGTAAAATTGACATTTCAGCAGGTGGTCATCAGCATTTCAAAGTTTACGTCGGTAAAACAAAACAAAGCAAAGGATTTTATTACTATACAAACTTTCGTTTTACGTCATTCTTTGTTGTATGTTTTGGGGTTGTTACCAATAGTGCTGCTATTTTTTTAACAACACGTTTTATGCAGTGCTAGATCCATATAAACCAACGCTTTTGCAAATCACAAACAGCGCGTGGACGGTCTTCTTTCTCACTCCAAGACCTAATTATGATTTTTAATCAAAAAGTACTGCATGCGTGAGATTTCTTTGTTTGTTTTTTTCAAAAGCGTGCCTCTTTGTTTGAGGTGACAGACTTAAAAGGGACAGAAGATAAACTCTTCCACTTTTCATGCAGGCGCTTGGTGAAAGAAAACGGTTGAAAACACGCCACACTTAAACGCGAGTGACCCGTCTGCTCACAGACATGGCGGAGCTCGGATACACACCGCAACATGTCGGAACACGGGGTGTAAGTGGGCCATCTGTGCTCTCCGAGCTCTGTCAACACACTTCTTCACTTAAAGATAAACACTGTTTTCTTAAACACAAAACGAGCACATAAACATATATTTTATATTCTGAAACTGGGCTTGTTGTCGCACTTTGCCTTGTCATATTATGCCTCCTACATGTGTTGTACGTTATTATATTTATTGTTCATATTCACTAATGCTGTATAAACTGCTAAGTTCCAGGGAATAGGTCTGCAAGCCTGTATCGCTTTCTGGAGGAAAACCAAGGATCTGATGTACACAGATGTTTGCAGGGAAGCGGAACAGTATTTCAGAAGTATGTACCAGCAACACTTCAGGTATGTCAGCTGGGTGTCTTGTGGAGTAATGTTTGCTAGATGATCTTTGAAAGGGTGTTTGTGTGACACATTGTTCAATAGATGTTGTGGCTTGGTTTTATTCAATATCTTTCACTCCAGCCCATTGGTTATCAACGAGAATGTAAAAGTATATTAGTTGTAATCATAATAGATTTTAGCTGATGTCTATGTCAGAGGTGGAAATGACAAAACGGATGTTAAAATTTGAAACATGCAGTTTGTCAAAACAATGCCCAACCGAGTTGAACCAATTGCATTGCATGTTCAAAAAGAGAAGGGTCGGCCATTTCCACCCCTACAATCTAAAAACATAAAAGTCAAAAGGATTGTGATTAGATATGATCGTTTAAGATATCTATGCACACTGGTCACCACGAGAGACTTTGGCTACACTATTTCTCATAAACTGGCACTGTAGATCTGTGAATTGCAGAGGTCGTATTGGATTGTAGCGTCTGTGAGATAAACAACAGACAGTCTAGAAACATTAAGTGAGATGGGAAGTGTGATACATTAACCTTGCTCGTCTTGTGCGGCAGCATTTTCTTGGATAAGGTGAGGGCCATCAGGGAGATAGGGTGAAGAAGTATAAAGGCACATGGGGACGAAAAAAGAAAAGCCTTAGAGCACCTGTGGCCAAATAGCTTCCACAACAATGGCTGAAAGGAATTTCAGCAAAGAGCCAAGTCACGTCGCTGTGGCTGGATAGACGGGAAGTTACTGTTAGACAACAGGAAAAAAGAGTAGAGTGGAACATCTATTGAAAATGACCTCATGACTAGAGTGAACAAAACAATAAATAAAAAATGTATATTAGTATCTCAGTCAGTAGTGGTTTTCTCTTTTGTTTTTGTGAGAGGTGACGTGACTTGATTCTGTTAGCAAAGTTAAGCAACATTAATCCTTGTTCAGTAAAAAGTAGATGTAGAAAACGAGTGCATTCTTGTATCACGATTCTATTAGAATCTTAAGTTTAGATTCTAATATGTAGAATCTTCTCAACTTTTTTATGAGTTTTCTTTTACATTAACTTAATATTTTTTTTTTGTATTTTTTTCTTATTGACTCTGAATTACGGTAGTTACTTTCAGATGTCCATCCTCTTTTCAACGGCTTCTTGTCTCGGGAAATTTTGAATGGGTCTACTCTAGAGATTTTCATTTTAGTTGAAATCAGCCTTGTTTTTATATTTTACACTTTTTGAGTCATCACAGTTTAAGTTTGTGCTCCATTTTTCAACGTCTCCATGCGTTTCAATGGCGCCAACACTCCAACTTGACTGATTTGATTTGAATTTATTTTACTCGTTTTTTTACTCATTTTACTTGTCAACTTTATCTTTTATAATAGTGTTATGCATTTTTTTTCCTCTGTCAAAAATGACCCCCCCTCCATTCCTTTTTTCAGAAATTGCATCTTCTAGGTGGCATCATTTTTCTAATGTGATGACTATTCTCCTAATTTCATAGTGTTATTCACATTCCCATTGCTTCCAGTTCTGAAAGTGCATAAATACAATATATTTTAGTTTTATATTTTAGTTATGGTACTAATAATAATATGAATACATCTTATTTATAGGTGCCTTTAACCACACAAGGACACCATACAAAAAACAACACTTTTGTTAAAATAATTAAAATGTTTTAGTGTTACCTTATCTTACTACCAGTTTGCCCAAGTCTTCAGAGTCCCAGTGATATTTTGTGTTGTAAATTAGTGGTTCAGTAAAAGTCACTGTTTAGAAATACAAACTCACATTTTCTCTCACTTCATCTTGTGAGACGACAAACTCAATTTTCTAACATTAAAATCATGTCCAGGTTAATGCTCATTACAGGTAGACAAAGTGAAATGGCGGCTCTGAGATTTTTAAGATTGTCTTTGTGGCATTTAAAAGGTTTGCTTATCATAAATAGGTGTTATCCAATAAAACAAAATGACTTGTTAGGAAGTGACAAGACACAAACAATAAGTAATCGATGTGATTTGACAAATTCCAATAAATAAACCTTTTAGAGATAGACGAGATTGCCTCATATATGATTTAAGACGCTGCTGGGTGGTTTTTTTTTCTTACGAAGAGCTGTAATCAGTTTAACTCTTCAGCATTTCCTGAGAGATGCAGCCATGTGTACACCAGGGCGTAAAGCCTCATTTAGTCTGAAAAAAACTGCTCTGATTTCATGTTCCCACATTAGGTTAGGTGAAAGGCACTTTTATTGTGGTGGCCACTGAGGAAAACTCTTATTTTGACTCACAATGATTCCATCAGTTGTTTACATCCCTACAGTGTCTGGGCAGACATGGGTGATGAATGCTTTCAATGTGTCAGGAACTTAAAAACACAATTATTTAAAAATACAACATGCACTCAAAAGATCTTTTTTTTCTGCCAACAAGTTATTACAGGCTAAATGATGATCAACAGTGGACTGATGTGACTATAGGTTTTACTCGACAGACTCAACAATGTATCCCAAATGCTAAATATTGGAGTAAATACTGCAGCTTATGTATATCTGTGATTAAAGTGAAAAGGTGTTTTGTAGAAGCTACTTGAGACCGAAGCAATGATAGATGTGGAGATTGTTTAGCCCTCAATTGTGAAACGTTTTTGTGCACAACTCTGTTGTACATGCGTTCGTATATCACACGTGCTCATGTCCTGCTCTACATTTTTATCTCTCGTACCAACTTCTGATGGAGTTATCATCACCCCCACAGAAGAAGCAATGCTCAATGCAATTCAATAATGTTGAGTAAAGCTTCAAAAAGTAATACGTCAATTAGCAAAAGTTGAGTTCTATGTCGCCTTCCAATGGTTTTGTAATAGATGTACAATTGGCATGACAAAAATGTTGAAATACTGGTAAAAAGAATTGAAAATTGTTTCAAAATCACAATTCTTTTTAATATAAAACATTTTTAAACATCACGGCATAAAGAATCCAGTGAAAGAGCTTCTGTAATAGCTTCCAAAGGAAGAAAATCCAAGAAAAGCTAATTCAGTCTCTTAATATTGGAAATGTAGCGAACATGCATCACAAACACATCTTACAAAGTCCAAATCCAGAGAACAAAATAAAAACAAAGGAAAAGTACAAGATTGAAGAGATGGATCAGTCTCCTTGATGCCAAATGGCACGTAGTCAAAATGCCGCCTGGATGGGTGAATTTCATCAACAGGTTTGCGGTTTTGGGACGGAAAGGACAAAGGCCCTCCCTCTTTTAGATGGGTAGCTGAAGAGAAAGGAAGGAGAACGTAGTGTAAGGGACGAGCAAATGATCAGTCAGATTAATCTGGGCTTAGAAATAATAACCAATAGCCCCTAACTCTCCATTCTAGTGAGGTACAATTTGGGCTTGTTCATCCAAACCAGAAATAATGCATGTAAGATAATTTTAATACATACTTATACATTTTAATTTATTTAAAATCATGACTTGAATTTTTAGAAATACATAAAGTTGTAGCTAGACAGGCTTGTGTAAGTTATTAACGTGTGTGTGTGTGTGTGTGTGTGTGTGTGTGTGTGTTTTCTTCCATTGCCAGTCTCTAAAAAGAAAGGCAAAGAGCAAAATTTAAATCACAGTCTCAAACATCTGCTTGTCTACTGAGTCCCAGCGTAAATATCAGTTCTGATTGAGATTCAATCAAATTAATTTCTAATTGCAGTCCTATTATTGCTGTTATTCCTATGAAATTCTGCCTGAATTAACTAGCAGACATGAGAGCTGTTGCTCAGACCACAGATGCGACAGAGGTGACGGAGGTCACCTTGTTGTCTTCAGCCCACGGCTGTAAGTTCTGCAGGGCGTAAAGCGAGGAGTTGTGTAGGCAGAGAGGGTCTTGCTGTAGAGGTTGACTCAGGGTCTTCTGAAAGGCTTCTTGTTGTAGCTGTAGCATTAGCCGGTTAGCTTGCTGTCGCTCAGCTTCCCTCTCTTCTGCTGTCTGCCTCCTGTTAGCAGAAAAAAGGATTGTGGTGAACATTTTGTGTAGACTGTGTGGAACAAGTAACCCTTCAGTATTAATAAAAAAAAAAACTTAGATCATTCTACACTGCGTTCAGCATGGGTCTTTTCAAGCAGGTATGTGGAAACTCGAGCTTCTGAAATAAAGCTGATTACAATGTACTGCATTGTAATACACAATTAAAATAAATTAATTTTCATGCAATATTATGGTAAAAATGCAATAGTAAACAGCATGCATCAAATAATGTAAATTATGCATTTTCATTTAGGGAATTTTGTGATTAAGATTTGTATTAATTAATTATTTGTGTCAACTGCAAGTAAACGTTTAATGTGAGTTCATATTTTTTATAATTTAAAAAGAGAGTTTTGTTACAATAAAACAAGTTTTTACTTGGCATTACACATTTCTCGTCTTGATTTAGTGTTGGACATGAGGGATGTATTTGCGTGTCTACTGCACGTGTAACAAGCTTATGATCAAATGAGTTCAGTGCAATCGCATTACTGTAATGTATTTAGCTGATGTGTGCTACAGGAGGCATGATTTCAGTCCTTATATGACGGACAGATTTGGTGTAATTATAGTTTCAACCTTGCATATTCAGGAGTTGTCTGATATCAATATAGCACTTGACTTAATTTCATTGTTAAAGCCATATAGGATTGCCCATAAAGAAAGAAAAATTGACCATCCTAAGAAATGCTTCCCAGCAGCAATCAACAGATAAATGTGGAATTAAGCCAATCTCCATAAATATTGATGCTTACTGAAAGAACCATATAGTACATGTTTTATTATCCTAAGGCCATGACTCGGCTTCATTATAAATAAATGGGGTTCATCAGCTCTTCTATTTCCTATTGCTGTCTGTTGGTAAAACCAAATGTAAGTAAGACCACTCTTAATGAGATAGCCCACTTATTTGCTCCAAAAGAGCCAACAGCAACAGGAGTAAATTATGTGGAAATGATGGACATGCTCTCAATTATTCAGATGTATAGTCGTCTGTAATGCATGAACAGCAAGTTTCATTTGAGCCTTTTAAGAGCTGGAATATTTCTGCTTAGTCATGACATTTGGTGGTCAACGAAATAAATAAACAAATAACCTGCAAACCTCAGCAAGTCTGCTGTATTTTCTAGGCAAGGAAATGTCAGATGTATTTGTGACACTATGATTGGGGAAAAAAGCATGTTTGGTTACACTGAAAATGTTTTTTGTTGAATTCGTAAAAATAGTAAATAAAAAAAATAGGATTGGAGAAAAAGTAAAACAAAAATAGGAGAGGAAAATGGCATTTGCGATGATTTTTGAATGAATGAATTGAAAAAATCACCAGTCAAATATTGGAAATATAGTTTACAGGACGAGTTGTGTATAAGTCAAACGGCTTTGATCAAATATGTAAAAATATATTATAAAAAAATATTGTTATAATGAATGGACTCACCTCCATTTTGTTCTTCGGTTTTGAAACCAGGTTTTGACCTGCGCATCTGTCATCTTCAGTGCCTTCGCGAGCGTAGCGCGTTCCGCGGACGCCAGATACTTCTGCCGGTGGAAGCGTTTCTCCAGCTCGCAGATCTGCACTCGACTGAATGACGTACGTGGCTTTTTTCGCTTCGGGGGAGTTCGGTTCTGGTACGGATGTCCGATCCGCCGCGTTACGGAAAAGGGTGAAAGAGCCGCTGCGGGTAACAAAGAGGGAAATATGAGTAGATCTGCATCTGCCTGGTGGATAAAACATTTTGCTCATATTAAACAGGACTTTATTAATACCACGAGGCGGACATTTATGAATTGCATATATTGGAATTGCATATATTTTGTCCAATTATCGTATATGAAGTAAAATAAATATAACAAAATAAATGTATATTTACAAACAAAATTGTAAATAGAATTTTACATTGTTTTGTCCAATTATTGTATATATGAAGATATATAAAAGACTAGGAAGATATAAAAACACTGCTGCATAAATCTTAAAAGCAAGTATGATCCAAACGTGGATTTACTTAAACGTAATGTTAATATAAAGTATAAATATACATAAACACATTCAACATATATTTTACAAGTTTAAAACAAGATTTACAAGGTAAAAACGTTTTTTCTCATGAAAATGTGCTTTTTTGCCAGACTTATGACTGAGACGGCACTTTATGATGTGTTCGAAACTATACACTGTACTATACACGCTTGTGTTGCCTAATTTAGATTTATTAGCAATCCAGAGGTATCAGTTACAATCCTAAATATTTCTAATCCGTTAACACTATATCACGTTCTGACTCCATGTGACACGAGGTCAGACTGACATTGGGCCGTGGTGAGTGCATCTTTACCAAAATGCCATTCCTAAATTATTCGTTTACAGTTGTTTAGATCAGTAAAAACATCTGATTAAATTAACCACGCGGTCACTTCATTCATGCCCTTTAATTTGATTTGATTGCTTTTAATTAGAGCCCTGGTTTTGAGTGACAGGTGGTCGGCATCATTTACCAGAGACGATAATAATGCAATGTAATAAGAGTTTCTGCCATCTGAGAATAAATTGGCATTTCGTCACCGATTTGCATAACGTGTGTGTCTGTGTGTCTGTGTGTCTGTGTGTCTGTGTGTCTGTGTGTGTGTGTGTGTGTGTGTGTGTGTGTGTGTGTGTGTGTGTATTGGAGAGAAAAAAATACGCGTTTTTATAATTAATAATATAACCTTAAATGGGTCAAATAAAAACGAAAACAAACCCCATATTACCTCTTGACAGCAGAGGGAATTCTAAATGATAGGTCTGTGTAATAAAATATATTGGGAGCGCATCAAAAAAAACACCGCTTGCCTCGGAGAATAGTAATAAAATCAGTTTTACGTGACATCACCTTCATGCGACAGCGCCGACCGTTCCCTTTGCGAATATTACCTTTGTATAAATCTAATAAATATACATGTAATGGATTCAAAGCTATATATTGAAATATAACATGGGCATTTGTCGCTATTTACGCGCATCGGAGCAAAACAGAATGCGGCCTTAATCTTCCCCTCATGCTGGGAATTGAAATATCGAATAAAATAAAATAATTGTCAGGAAAAGCCATAAAACGTCCGCTCAAGAGCCTCATCGTCCCTTCAGACATTGTCACCATGGCTACCTGATCTCGTCTCAGTTTCATAATCATTTGTATTTATGGGTGGAAATGATCATTATTGTCGTTTCAGATAGAGCAGCATCCACATGCAATTTCATTTTCCAATTTCTCCAAGGCCAGTCATATCAGATTACAACCATCACCTGCCTCTTGTTGTGATGCAGCTGGACCCAGCAACCCCCACATCATCAGTTATTCGGATGATTATCTATCTATCTATCTATCTATCTATCTATCTATCTATCTATCTATCTATCTATCTATCTATCTATCTATCTATCTATCTATCTATCTATCTATCT
>SOMO01000030.1:841374-853059 GCA_028128575.1 Paedocypris carbunculus | reverse complement strand
CTTTCAGTCTTTTACACTTTGTTCACACTCATTCACTCACACATACATCAAGTCTGTCTCTCTGTCTGCCTCTCTCTCTCTCATACACACACGCGCGATTCTTTTATTCATTTTGTTAGATTTTGTTCGATTTCGCATTCTTTCGCCCTTTACTCTTCCCTGTTTGATATGCAATCTTCCTCCTCCTCTCTGTTAATCTTTCATCCTCGGCCTTGCTGACAGCTCAGTTGGGGTGAGTCGTGGCTGCTTTTTAACTTAAATGCTTTCTGTGTTGGGTAGGATGACTGTATCAGTGAAACGCCTTGTCAGCTGTCTCACCTCTCCAGTCGTTTTGTTGCCTGTCAGTCACACGTCTGGCGCTTTCATTTCTAGCCACCTGGTCCCTCCCTGTTCATCCACTCATCGACCCTCAAACCCGAGCAGAACGTGTGCTGACAGCCAGTGGTGCTGAGTGCACTTCAGAAAATGGACTTGTGTGTAAACAAGTGAAATGTAAGGAAGCTGGAGGAGATCAAGTGAGATGAATTGTCAAGTGGTTGAACCCAAACGTCTCATACACACTTAAAGTGGCTCATAGTCAGAGACACATCCACCATAGTTGATCTATATTTTTTCTATTATTTTCTATATGTGATTAAGGAGTATACTTTTTAAATATATGAAGTGCAGCATATATATATGAATTAAAAGAGGTGTGTGTGTGTGTGTGTGTGTGTGTGTGTGTGTGTGTGTGTGTGTGTGTGTGTGTGTGTGTGTGTGTGTTTGTTTGTATTCTCTTTAGGTTGTTTTACGTTTTGGTTTGTTTTTATAGTTGTTGTGAAGAAAAGAATCCACATAGTGGTTTCAGGAAGTAGGACCCACATGCTGGTTTCCTGTAATCTTCTCTGCTTCTGTGTTCTGAAATTTTAGCTGACACTCAGTTTTGAAGCAAAATCTATCAGACATCTGAGACTTAATCCTGGGTGACTTTATTTTGACTAAAATTACTGCTATGTTGTATGTATCTTGAGATTTTGATTTTTCTTTTTCAATTAATAATACTTAATAAATACTATATACAATAAATTGTTTGAATGTGTATGTGTTCCAATGCGATCTGAGATATTTTGGAGTAATTCACTACATTAATTCTTTCTTTCTTTCTTTCTTTCTTTCTTTCTCTTTTTTTTTTTTTTATTCAATCAATCAATCAAAATCCATGTATCTATAATTTTATTTTCTATTACCGTTTATAATACACATTACACACATTTCTAGATAACATTAAAGTTACATAATTATAGTACTTTTATTCCAAACTAAATGTATTATTCCGCTGCTTCAAACACTCAATGGAATAAAGACAATCTGATTGTCTTGAAGAGTGAAATGACTTCAGGTTGTTTTTTTCTGGTGTTAATGTAAATTCAAATTGTAATAATTGGTGTGTGTTCTTACTAGGGCTGGTGTTTTTCTTGGGCGCTATGAGGGAAGTTGCCTGTTTGTGTTTCGCTGCGGTGTTTAGAAACACATCACAGCGTTTTGCCAGATTTAAAGAAGATCTGACTGATTTTTCATCTTTCATCAGCCATTAACCACTGAGCCGTAGAGCTGCTTTTCTTCACTTTGGACTCTTAACACACTCTTAACCTCAGTCAGTAATGAATTAGAAGACGTCTCAGCACCTGAGAGTTTCAACTCTATCAGTGCCGCACACTTCCGTAAAAAACGATCGTCTTTGTAGCGCCCTCATTTGTTACTGGTAATGGGAAGATTGCGATCTCCGGATGAACAGACCAGGATGTGAGGAGCCCCGATGCTTTGTGATGTTTGGGGTAATGCATGAGGCCCCGGGTTTTAAACTTCACGGGCCGGAGCCTGGGGCTGTTTGCTGAACTTTAAGCGCTACCATCATGGTTTTGATTTGCAGTGCTGGTGTTTAGCTGCTCTGGTGTCAGTGGAAATGATCTTGAGATGTTTGGTAAGAGAGCCTTCACGCTCTTTGAAGGTGTATTAACGACGTCGTGTCTGAACGCGCCACATCCTATGATCCATTACCATCGCACCTCTCATCTGGTAATCCGCAGGATGACAAATCAACAGCCTCACATCCCGGACCGGTGGGTACCAATGTCTGAAGGGATTCTTGCCCACTGATGCTGCCCACTGCCTCGGGCTGGTCACAGATACACAACACTCCACTGTATTTTGCGTTCTGCGTTGTTTTGAAACAAGGATTTTTTGTTTTACTCAATGTTTAATAATTGACCATTGTTTGTTATTCTACAATTTTTTCTAATGCCTAATTTGATGATGTTGTAATGGAAAAACTGATTAATGCATTTCAAGAAGAAACAGTTTTTTTCAGTGTTCTGTGTGTTGAATCAGTTGTGTATGTTTGTGAATTTGGCAGTTGTGTGTGAAGGGGATTAATGTTTTCAGTCCAAGTGTGAGACCATCAAGAGTTAATCTGATAAGATTATGAGGACAACCTGATAGTGCCACTGCTGTGTAGTGCCATCGACAAACTCTCCTCATCCCACACACACACATACACACGAACACGCACACATTCGTTACCCACACTATATTGCTATCCACATAGCCAAATTATTCAGTCAGATTAATCTCAACCTGAATGGTTTAAAATTATCAGCACTCGATGAAAATAATTTTGCCCCAAACTATTGTTTGTTTTTTCAAAGTGTGTTTAATATGTGGAGTTCTTCTGTGGGGATGATGTGCAAATTACCCCTAATCTCTTTTTTCTTTCCACATTTACTAACATCCTCTCTTTGACCCCGAAGGCTTCATGTTCTTTAAAGCAGGTTAGATGATGATCAAAAGGAGCTGAGGTTTGTGAAGCGTGTGGTTTTCTCTTGTACGTAGGGTGGTCTTTACATGATGTTGCGGGTGTCTCACTGACAAAGACTTGAGATCTCTTTAGGTTGTGTCATTGTTAGATGGTTTTAAAATGTAAAACTGTATCACAGATATTTTTCTGAAGTGATCAGAGAAGACTCAACTGGTTAAACTATTTTAAGACTGCATAATTTGTGTTCTGGCCCTTGCTGTTTTTCCCCTCGTTCCTCTGCGTTTATTTAAACATGTCTTCTTTTTTTTGTGGCTTTTGATGAGACATGTCTCAGACACTTGCTTGAGTGAAACAAGAGAGTAAATGAATTCTTGCAAGCTAATAGAAGCATGTTTTATTCAGTTATGTGCCAAAAAATATTAAACACTATTGCAATTTTTAAATGCATTTTGCAAACAATCGAGAGTTTTGATAATTGTGTTTGGCAGGATCCCAGTCACTTCCCTGCGGTGCAAGTGGATGAGATTGGTATTCGGACAGTGCCTAATTGTTACAGTGCCTAATTGTAACAGTCTAATTGTGCCTAATTGTAACAGTCATTGTTTGCTTTCTTTATTTCTCTGTTTTGAGTTGTTTGCTTTCAAATAAAACAGTCATTGCCCTATATTGTTTCCCCACCTTCTAAATTGGTCAAGTATTACTTTTGTTGTTTCACCTGTGATGCTTGATACTTTTAATGGACATTTAATTGCCAACTTATTAATTGCCGTTCGAGTAAGGACCGCCCCTAAAATAAAGATACGGACAAAAAAATCTAAAGCGGAAAAAAAGTTTCAAACCAAAATGTGTAGACTTTTGTTTGTTTCTTGGAAATTTAAGTTTGATATTTTTGGCATCTGATTCCATAGACTGACAGTAAATGTTCAAAATATACTAGTACAATTCTTTTACATACATTTTGTGTTTATGGTTTTTTAAATGTTTTACATAAAAAAAAATCAAATATCCCTTTATAACAGATTAACCGGATTTACATTAAAAAATCTGACTTTCATTTAATTTTTACAAGTTCGGTGGGCTGGATTAAAACATTTAAAGGGCCGCATGTGGCCCCCCGGGCCGTAGTTTGCCCACCCCTGCTGGTAGTGATACATGTACTTTTGTCATGTTGTCTTGTTAAATTTAATTAAGTGTCAAGTCAAGTTGCTTAAGATTTCCTTTACTGTATGTTTGTTTGTTTCTTCAGTTTACTGGTAACGGTGGCTCCACTGTGTTTTATTTTACTTCTTTGAACATTTAACATTTTTATGAAAAGTTGCCAGTGTGGCTAGATTTGATTGCTCGTTGTGATTATTTTTTTTTTTTTGCTTTACTAGTATGTTTTGTTAAAAAATAACAACCACTCTGTTTTCTGGGGTTTTTTAATGATTAATAGCTTAACACGGCACACAATAATTAAATGAAAAAATATTGAAACAGTATTTAAATATAATCTGAAGGTCTTTAAAAGTAAGGGAAAAAATTGACATTTTGATTAACACCAGTACACCCCTTTTATTCCCTTTTTGTCTACTTTTTATTTGATAATCAGATAACGCTCCTGCTCTAAACACCTCCAATCCCATTTCTCTTTCTCTCTTTGTCAATCTCAAGCTTCTTTTTTTCCCAGCATCTGTTCATTAAGAGCTGTCAGTCCTGGTTTTGATTGCGGTTCTCGGCTGTCAGAAATGAAACACCCCAGTCGAGCACTAAGAGCGGCTCCAATAGCATTAAGCTTTTCTCTTCAACACAAACAGGTTTACAGGCAGGTTAAAATGCCTCTCATGTTCTGGCTGTAACTGTCAGCAATCTCTTTTTGTTTTTCCTCTTATGACACTGACCTGCTTTGTTTCATCACCTAGATGCAGTCAGAGAAATCAAGCCTCTGTGGCAAGAAAACGCCGGCTGTTGGCATTTTATTAGCACGGAAGGATTTCAGGTGTCTTAAAGGGTCACGTACTCACTGTGCCGGCCTCAGTTTGACAACCGCAATTAAATGTGGTGGGGATTCTTGTGAATTGCCATTCTGCCTGTACAGTACGGCATTCGTTCCACTTGACTGGGAACAATTGAACGTGCACAGTAATAGACAGAAGGGGAAGGCAGAACCAGAGGTACAACTGATAGACAGACAGACAGATTTATAATAAAATAATAATATCTTGTTCAAAATGTAAAGTACATTATATTTTTTTTTACAAAATATCTTAAAATAAGAAATGGGAATTGTGATGTGATGTGAGGAGTGCTAAACCAGGCAGATGCTATTTGCATTAGAAGTCTTTGCTCTCCAAACCATTAGGAGATTCCGGGTAGCTGCAGGAGTGATGTTGGCATATTTTGCTGACTGGCTGGAACATTCAGATATTGCTGTGATTGGCTAGTATAGATGTATCTGGCCTGCATGGAACAGGAAGAGCTAATCAGGCTGCATGTATGTGCTAACATGATTTAGCCTGGGTACTGGGCAGATCCAATGGCTCATAAGTGGCTGTGATGGATGAGCGAGTCCCCCCACACACACTTACATGTGTAAAGACCCCCTAGAACCCAGACTGATGCCCGTCGGAGTGGTGCCGACCCCGCTGTGACATCACCAGCCACGTTTCTTTTAGCCTGTAAGTGCTATTGCATCCTTTGCATCAATAATGCAGCGGGTGAAGTTGTTGTTCCTCGGCAGTAAAGCTCACATGAGTGCAGCAATTAAGACGGCATGACCTCCGATCGTCTCAGGCTTCAATCCACTGCCTTGGGCGATGGATGGAATCTGTTCTCTAGAACAAGGCAGGGTGGTTTTAAACAGGGGACCGGGGACCATCTGGCAGGGCCCCTGCTGCGGTAATCTGACCAAACATTGGTGAAGAGGAGATGGTTCGCGTTCACTGTTGTCCATTAAAACAGGGATGTTTTCAGAAAGCAGTACAGCTTTTTCCCGCCCCGGCATTCGTAGATAGGGAGGTTGGAAGCACCAGCATGGAAACAGACACAGCCCATGCTGACCTGACTTCTGCTCCCAGATTGTCCATTTATGATTAAGACTTTTAAAGTAGAAAATGAAAAAAATGGCAAATAAATTAAATTAAAAGATATTTTTAAATATTTGATTCATACTAATGAACTTTTAAATTGTAAAAAAAATTCTGTTGAAATTGTGATTGTAATTTGTTTTTTATGTGTGTCCATTTTAATTTAAATTGATGTCTATAAATGCATGTGCATTTAATTCAAACAGCAAAAATTGTGTGTATATTATCATAAAGAATAATAGCAATGCAGAGATAAATACAGAGAGACTATTCCCCAATTGTCATGAAGCAAACTGAGTGAACGGACATTTTCATAACACGTCTCAGTGAGTGTGTGATGAGTGTGAAACGTACTTTGTTTCACGCTAGAATAATTTCTGCATTTTTGCTTGAAGCTGTGCTGACAGATGCATCGGCATGAGATTTGTACTATGTGTCATTTTCAGTGCAGCTGTTACAATTTGGCAATTGGTCTTTAGCAGGAATTGTCATAAAACTTTCCAAAAAAAAGTACTGGAAATATTTAGTAACCGAATCTGGTATAGGTATTTAATGTATAAGTATAACATAACACTGCAGTTCTTTATAATAACCATTTTGACACAATGTTTTTTCAGGTGATAATACATACAACAAAAATGTTGATTTAATAAGATAAAAGTGGAATGCAAAAGAATACATTTCAATACAAATATTGTATTACAAAATCCAAATATTGTTTTTTTCCAACTCACTGAGATGTCTCAAGTCGCTCTATGTTGTAGGAAGGTTGTGACTTACACGCTTATGCAACATCGCATCGAGCTTATAGGTTTAGTTCTTCTGTAATGGTCAACTTAGTAAAGATGATGTGTACAGCCTTGCCAGTAAAGTTCATGGACTTACCCTTATGTGGCTGTTGTCCTGGTTTAGCTCTACACCCTAACACGGGTGCTTGAAGGTTCATGAGAGTTCTTCTATACAGTCAACATATGTTTTGTAGAGTTACAAAAGATTTTTGTAGATGTTGGAGAATGTATCTATAAAGTTTTGTTTTCTTGTATGCCACGTTTGTGTATGCCATTGTAGATTTCAACTTTATTCATGAAGATGTTGAGCAATTTTTTACAAATTGGTTGAATTTACTTTTTAACGGGAATTGGATTTTTACAGTAGTTGTCAATTACTTTATTCTTTATTGTAGCATTGATATATCATTAATTCATTTTTATGCTGTTAATGATTTATATTTTGTGTGTGTGTGTGTGTGTGTGTGTGTGTGTGTGTGTGTGTGTGTGTGTGTGTGTGTGTGTGTGCGTGCGTGCGTGCGTGAGTGTGCGTGTGTCTGTGTTTGTGTGTGTAGCTCTGGGCCAAGAGACTTTTTCCTCAAGCAAGAATGGCACTTTCATCCAAAAGTGTATTTGTGCTTTAGGAAAAGTAGTTTTTCATTTTTAAAGATGTTTATTCCTCTTCTGCCTTTCTGTGTAAACACGGAGTTGTGTGAGTAAATACAACAATCGTTTGCATTTTCTCTCCTTTGGCTCTCTTGGCGTGAAGAAAATTAATTTATAGGAAAAAATGAAACTACCACAGGACAATATGAAATTTGAATAATTTCCCTGTTATTTTATTCTTGCAGTGATCACTCAGAGCAGATTGAGCAGTTCCACATGGACGCACCAACTCATAAATGCAATCTGAAAATCAATAATACAGTTCCTCTAAACGATATGCACAAGGCATTTCAGGAGTGTGGTCCACAGCAGTTGTAGTCTCAGTGGATGTGTGAGGTTATTTCCTTTGCTTTGATTTGACTACACGCTACTTTACTTAAGGGTCTGCTGAGAAAAATCATTGAATATTTCACCGTTATTGGCCTTTGTCATTTTAATATCGAGTTGTGCAACTGCTCATCAGAGACTGTTACAATCCAGCGGTTCATATTCCATATTAGCAATGTCCAATCGCATCAGATCTTGCCGAAATAGCTGCAATAAAGCCTTGAAGACATAAAAATGGGTTTGAGACGCCCCAGAAGGGCCATTCGCTGGTGGCAGCAAGCGTGATCCATGTCTCAATACTCTCCTGAAAAGCATGCTGGGAGTTTTCCTGCTCCAACGCCAACTAATTAGACCACCATAATAATCAGAGCTGCTCGGAGCAGTGCATCATGGGAAGGACTTACACTATTAGTCTTGCTGGTCTGTCTTTGTCTTTAGTAATTCATAGGAGTCACATGACACACATCTTTAACTTGTTATTCACCTTCGCTGTTGATTTTGATCATTTAACTGCGAGAGGAACAAACAAATCCCCATCATTTATAACTGTTACATCGCAATAGGGAAATTAAGTGACACGCTACAAGCGGCTGCTCCGGTTATTGGCTTCGTTAAGGCAATTGAAACGACGTGATGATATTATAAAACTTTAATGTATGTGAGGAAACACTGAAAGTAGCTTCAGGAATGCTCTTTCATCATGGGAACTTCTCAGTGGATTATACTCATTTGTTAGGAAAGGCCTGAGCTGTCTAAAAGGTTGCCTGTGGTGCTGTAATGGTTCAAACATACAATTCACTTCTTCATCTCTTCTCAAGACTCATCTGGACTCACTCTGGTTTGGATTTTCCCCAATTGCTGGGTTTGGTTTTCTAGAATGTTACTCCTTTAACGTCTTCATTTCATACCATGTTGACGGCTATTTTTGCTGTATTTCTCTATCCAAAATGCTACTGCTTTGTTTTTTTTTGTACCACGGTTATTTTCTCTGGCATATGAGTTGATTTCGCCATCTGCAGGGTGCTGAAGCTACTGGATGCTGCTTAGGAGTTAAATCACATGAACGTGAATTAGTGGTTGCACTTTTTTTTTTGCGAGACTGAGAACACACTTTTTGTTCTTTTTAGACTATTCTGTTCTGCCATTTTGAAACGTTGAGGTATTAATTTAATTTCTGTATCAGGAAATACAACCTCATTATACCTCATTATTATAAACCTTCTCGAGAAAAGAGTTTCTTGTTTTTCACATTTCCTGGTGGTTCTTGAGCCGTAATTCAGTACGAGTAAAATACTTTTTTATTTTCAAAAACTCTTTACACCTATGTGCTTTTGTTTGTTTTTGATTGAAGTTACCAGCAGTTATGAGTTATCAATGTCAACTGTTTTATTTCATTGGTTACACTCTCAATTTAAGTTAACACAAAAGTAGTGGGTTGCCATTTTTCACATATTTAATAATTTTGGTTAATCAGAAAGTGAGTGTATTTTATTAATATTATTTTTTTTTGTAGAGTAGTTTTTTTTCTCTTCAGTTATGTAGGCTGGTTTGCTGTTGTTTTGGCTTGACCTCTTGGAGCTTGGTTCCAATTTGCCGTTTGTTAGATAAATGGGAAGTCTATTCCAGTAGTACGTGTCTGCTCTTTTCTGTTTGCTCTATGGACCTGGACCGCTTGAACTCCAACCAAGAATTTTTTGAAGAAAGAGGGTACACTACAAGGACTAATGAAAAACACAGAACACGTGTACTGAGAAATAGTCTTGTTTTGGTCACATAACCTTTTTTTGAAAATTGTTGCGGTTGCTTTAGTGTAGTGTATGTAAGTGTGTTACAGAGCTTCATCACTGATATCTTAGAATTGTGTATTACATTTTGATTTGTTCTGAGCAACAGCATCCATAAATCTTTGTCGAAGGTTTATTGTTGAAAGTTAGAGCCCTTTATTGTGTTTGCAAAGTTATCTGCTTGTAAAGCCATGCGCAAGTGTGTATTTCGTCCATGTCTGCTGTTGGGTTTAACGTGTCAGTAGCTCCACACTTTAGCGTATTGATCTATCTGAACACAGCCATGTGAATCCTGCTCATGTTTCTCTGACAACTGTGGCCAATCTGCCAGGCTTCCAGCATTAGAAACCCCAGGCATTAGAGAGGTCACCCCATCTCCTGAGATTCTGCCAAATCTTAGGATTTCCAGTGGACGTCTGTCGCTTACATTTGTCTTGTCCGTAGTTTTTTTTCTTCATAAACATATAGTGTGATGGAGAGTAAACATTTTGTTTTACTCAATGTACACTAGAAACATTTTGCAGTTTTGCTTTCTCCATCAATAATTCTATGCGTTTAATTTTTCAGAACTACCGTCTAAACATAAGAATCCCATTTTTACGCTGTTTGTAATGTGATTTAAATAATTGGAAGTTGCTGAGTGTGAGGCTGATTTATAAAACGATATATCATTTTTTTGTATGGTATTATTTCACATTTGTTTTGCGCAGAAGGCTTTGGAAGGGAAGTGCCATGTGTCTACTGTACAAAAAAAAAACATTTACTGTGACTTCATAAACTTCATATTTCTGTCAGTCGTCAGACAGAGACTATACTCCAACAAAATTGTGTGCACATGGATGATAAAGTGAAAGTGAGTATAATTTAGTATACAGTAATACTGTTAAACTTTATTGTGCAACACTGTAGAGACAGAAAGGTCACAGTCGGAGCTTGAGATACTGTATTCTGTTCTTTCTGTGTGGGAACACTGTGTCGTAGTTTTAGTTAGCCAAGTGCTAAGTCCTGAGTGTTTAAATTCTGATCAACGTTTGTATGCATTTTTACATATTGTAAAGCATAGTATTTTTTACTCAGGGAACTTCTAAGTGTTAAAAACCCACTTAAACTCCACAGAAAACAACATATCCTTGTTTACTACATGTCTTCTCTGATCCAAAGCAGAACGATTTATTGTTTAAATGTTTTAACCTGACAAGAATAAAATCACAGACTCGGTGACAAATGTCTTTTCTGATTTGTGATAAGATGGGCATCATCACCCCCCACCGTCTGCATGTTTCACCTCTTTCTACCTTTTTTCCAAGTTACGGCTTTGATTTTCAAGTGGATGGAGTTGAATCTCTGCAATCTGATATTTAAATACTCAAACTCACCCAATTTGTCTTTGTTTAGTGACCCTCATGTCATCCCAAACCTTTTTTTCCCCTCAGTTTTGTGATTAAACATGTGTTTGCTTGCACATTTGACAAATAGCCCAGCTTATTAACAAATAGACAGCTTAGTGCAGCTTAGGTCAGTTTGTTTATTTATTATTTAAACATTTTTTTTTAATGTGCATACTTGTAGAATTTTGAGTTTTTTTTAAATAATAACTGACTGTAAATTCAGGCAGGTCAGCACAGTCTTGACGTATGAAGAATAATAAGATGCAGCACAAAGGGAGGATTTATTTCAACTTTTATTTTCAAAGATCAGCTGTCCTCAAAATGTGCCTTTTTAATTCATAGTTCAATTTCATTTGACAACACACACAATTGCAGCGAGTAAATCAGATGCCTCTCTCTATTAGCGCCATGATTGATCATGTGAATAATCACACCAAGAAATGAGCCAGTGCGTGCGACTCTTAAAGACGTCCTCTGGGAAACATCATCTCCAGCTTCGGCCATTGGGCCCTTTCAGTAACGCTATCTGCATCTGAAACGGGAAACATTGATTTAGCACTTAGCTCCCGCGTCCCCCATGAGCGCTTATTATTTCTGGCCTCAAGCCAACATGTAGGCGTCAAACTTACTGATCGATTCACAGAACTTTGAAGATGTGGAAAGGGCCAAATGAGGGACTGAAGAAACAGATACGTTTAATTGTGTGACTGGTTGATCGGAGGTAAACCCGTACTAGGTAGAGGTCAACAGATGGCATTTTTAACTCATTTTAAGAGGAATTCAGATCAACGTTTCTTGGGTTAGACAGCTAGAAGAATATATTCTTGTATTTATATATATATATATATATATATATGTATACAGTTATATATACTGTTTATATATATATATATA